>JAVSBS010002833.1:22302-44076 GCA_033124195.1 Coracias cyanogaster
GTGCTTGAGGATATGGTGTAGTGGTTAGAGAGATGCTAGAAGAAAGGTTGGACTTGATGACCCTGGAGGTCCTTTCCGACCATAATGATTCTGTGATTCTGTGATCTGTGGATGATGGGAAAGCACTAAATATCTGTCTTGACTTTAGCAAGGCTTTTCACACAGCCTCTCAGAGCATCCTTATATCCAAGTATGAGACTTTAAGAGTTATGGCTTGGATGTGTGTCAGTCTGGTTATATTCTAGACTAGACATATTATCTAATGACCTAGACTAAACAGGTAAGTGAGAGACTGGCTAGATCGTTGGACTCAAAGAACAGTTCATACTCAGTCTGGACATGGGTTACAAGTGGAGTTCCTTAGAGGCTTGTGCTGGGACCTGTCCAGTTTAGTACACCTGTCAATGACCTGAAGGAGGAGGTGGTATGCACCTTCATCTAGTTTGCAGATGACACCAAACCAGCCAGCGCACTTGATGCCTAAAGGGCAGGGCCACAGTCAGAGACCTGGGCAGGCCAGAAGAAAGGACCAGTGGGAACATAATGAATCCAGCAAGGTCAAAGATGGTTCAGGCTGAGGACTGACTGGCTGAGTAGAAGCCTGCTGAAAAAGAATCGAATGTTCTCGCATTCAAAGTGAGTCCTCATTTCAGCCTGGTACCAATGAAGGCGGGCAATGTCCTGGCCTCCATCAACAGGGCCATAATCAGTAGATCGAGGACAGGGATTTTTTTTTCTTTTTAGTTTGCACTCATTAGATGACACATGGAATTTTGCATCCAGTTTTGGGCCCCTCTGATGTTGATAAACTTGGATGAGTTTCTTGGAGGGCCCTTAAGATGGTTGAGAAACTGTATCACATGAGCTGTGAATTGAGGCTGAGGGAACTGATCTTGTTCAGCCTGGAGGAGAGAAGGGAATGTAACAGTGGCTACCAGGAACAACTTCGCCTAGGGGCATGATGGGAAAACAAGAGGTCATGGTCATAAATGGGAGGTTCTAATTACATGTAAGAAAAAGATTTTTCATTATGAGGATAATTAACACTGGAATAAGGACCTAGTGGGGTAGTATAATCTGTGCCCTTGGAGATGTTGGGGTAATGCCCAGAGCAATCTCATTTGAACTCAGTCTTGACCTTGCTTTGAAGAGGAGGTTGGACAAGAGACCTTCTGATGTGCATTTCAGCACATCTGGCAGCCACAGAGTTGACATGTGTGGGGTAGGCCAGCCTTGAAGGCTGGAATAATACACAGAATATAATACATGTTCTTTTCTTCTGCAATTTGGATGGAAAAGGGGAGAAGAAATTGTGGCTAACGTTTCCAAAGAAGCCAGAGCAGAAGATAAAAGATCAGTTTCTGCCTCCCAACACAAGGTTAGTGGTATTGTCTTCCAGGGAACCAACAATACATAAGACTGGAATGCACTGGGTGCATGTAAATGTCCTCAAGCTTTAACCACTTATCAATGTGCAGTGTCAAAAGCCTCTGCTCCACCAGGTAGATGTAAGGCAGACCGCCCTACTTTTTGTTATGAGCAGTGTCTTTCACAAGAAGAACTTCTTGCTCCTTGTCATGTGAAGTGTTTTAGGCTTGCAGTGTTTTCTTTAGCATATGGCTGTATGAGCTGTGATGCAGTAACATGCTACACAAGACATGGACTTGGTTTAGCAATGGGCTTGGTAGAGTTAGGTTAATGGTTGGACTTGATGATCTTGAAGGTCTTTTCCAACCTAAATGATTCTATGACACATGTAGCATTACAGAAGACAAGAGTGCAGCATCTGGGTTTCTGAGGTGGCTGAGAGGACGTAAATTAGTTGTGCAGAAGTGTTGCTACAGGCAGACTTTTCGGACATCTCTTTACTTCAGCCACAAGTCTTGCGACCTTGACTTCCACCTTCCCAACACATGTCATTTTTACTCTCCTTTCCCATTGTTAGGAGCTGAGCAAAAAAGAACCAATCTAAATTGTGCTGCTGTTGTGTACTTGTACTATCACTTGCATGTCTGAAATAACGCTATTCCTTGTAATCTTTAATATATGTAGCTGATATCTAAGGCTAAACCCACTTCTGTAGTTGAATATACGACATGTTATCATATATTGTGCTCCCAATGCTCTCGTATAGGTGTACTGTGGTCAAAAATGGCCTTTTCAAATCTGCTTTTATTGAAAGTACCTCTACTGACTGCTGTCTAAGATTAACACCGCACTCAACGTTGCTGGGATATGAGGCTGTTCACAGGCGGCCCAGCTTGATGGATTTCATGCACCACTTAAATATAAGCCATATGTCCACCTTGCTCTTTCTCACTATCCTTGGGTTCACGGGTATGTTTGGTCTGAAGTCTGTATGCTCTACAGCTGTAGTAGCAGGTTCAGAGATGGGGTAAATCGGCACACTGAAGATATGGTCTTTTATTTGTACTTCTGCATTAGGAATCACAGGTATTCAAGGAGAAGAGCCCCGAAGTGTTTAGGGTTCTTTTTTAAAATAATTATTATCAGCTGAACAGCTGAATATATATAGTTAAAGCATTTTTTTAGTCTTCTCTGGTGACTCATGCTTCCAGTGAAACATGGTCTGTAATTACGTTCTCCCTTGGTTTTTACAGTGTCTAAGCATTCCTATTACATCTGTCTAATGCTTGTACTATTTCTTCCACCTCTTTTTAATTTTTATTTTAAGCCCATGACTAAGGGAAACAATTTAAAAACCCATTACAGAATTGTCCTTGATGATGTGTTCATCAGAGAACAGCTCATAATGCTCTCCTAGGACTGAAATTATTAGGTATCTTCAAAGGTCAGCTGACAGAAACCAACCAAGCAAGGGAATTAGCCTGATCTACAAGACAGAAGAAAGTCCTTCCTGTGTTTGCCAAAACCTAACAGAAAGGACCATTGTTGGTGTGAGGGAAGCATCCTCTGCTAGAGCCTTGGCCATTGGCCTGCATTTTGAAACATGGATTGTCCACCACTGGAGGTCTTTTAAGAACAGGCTGGGACAACATGTAACTTGGCAGGAGTATTATGTGCTTTGCTGAGCCTGCCTCAAAGCATCAAGTTGGACAAGATGACCTCTCTTAAAGTGCTTTTTTATCTCTGCTACTCCAGTACATTTGTCTTTTTCCTTGCTTGACAGGCAATACAAATGTAAGTGCCCGTGTGTAGCTAAGCAACATCTCCAACTAGATCTAGTTTTGCTCCCGAAAGTCACTTTTTTCCACTTTTATCTTTGAAAGGTACAGAACTGGAGGCAGGTCCAGAGCCCAGGGGGAAGCTGCATAACCAACAAGGAGCACCTATCTCCTATAGCAGTGTGGAGGGGAATAGAGCATGTGCTGATCTCATCAAATCATGCTCCTGAGTCTCCCAAAGCCCTGTTTCAAAGCTTAGGCTTTGAGACCAATTTAACAGGTCGGTCAAGTGGCCTTAGCATGCAGAACACACAAAGAGAAGACAAAGGTATCTAGCTAGATTCCAGGTGGATGCTCCAAAATCTATTTAAATTAATTTTAAATCTGCCATTTAAAAAATTTCAAGGAGTTGATCCAGATCAGAAAAATTAACCTGCATTCAGACTTCTAGGAAAACCTGGTGCAATTCTTCAAATCTGTCATATGCCTTCGTAATTAATTGAGTTTGCACTAAAGTTGGAATGCATTTGGCTTTAAAAAAATGAGAAACTTGCATTAAAATTTGCTCTAGTTCAACTTAAGTCCTCTGGGATTCTTAAAATGACATATCCAGCTAAAGCTGTATGGAACCTTAGTTTGCTTGGGAAATGCAACATCTGAAGTGGTTGATGTGCTGTTACCACAGTGGCTTGTTTAAATACAGTGAAATGAATCCTATTGTGTTATGATGCATCAGGATTATGATGCAAAATCTTTTCCTTTGCCTTTTCATCTTCCTCTTCCTTTTCCATTTTGCCCCATTAATTACAGTCCAAACAAGCATAGCTTGATGAATTTTGCTCTAGAATCTAGATGATTCTACAGGAATAAAAAGCAACCACAAAACAATCAAACAAAAAGCTCTAGAATCTAGATTATTCTAGGGCAAAATCTGGCATTGTCAGGATCATGGTGCAACAACTTGAAGACATTAATACAACTTTTTACCTCCTCTTATCTTGTAGTGCAAATCCTTGCTCTGTACACACCTGGGACCTGCTCTTCCCAGTTGAGTGAGGTCTTTCCAAGCAGGCTGATCAGATTCAGTCCTTGGCTCATCAGGGTGGGAACTGAGCAAAATCACTGCCCTCTTCTTCCCTTCCAAGGCAATTTAACACCCTTTGGGGGTGGAGGGATTGGCTTTTCTCTTAAGCAATTTCCAGATAGTAACTACACAATAGGGTTTTTATCCAGAGGTGATTATGTTCTTTGATTATTTGAATCGTTTGGAGTACTCTGGAAATGTCACAGCATTCAGTGAAAACTGCTGACAGTTCTTCATATTCTTAATGGGGTATCCCATTATTGTTAAAAATGTATTCAGTGTAAGAGAATGTAATAAAAATAGGCAGAAACTCTCTCTCGCTTGTCTAAATATAACAAAAAAATTTCTCTGCTTAGTTTTTAATCAAGACAGCTTTGATCTACTATCTTCTTCATACTGATACAGTCTCCTTTTAATAATAAAGAGAATATTCTTAATATTAACTTTGTCAGCACTTAACTGGTTAGTGCCATAATACATGGTTTGATATGATGGTAACAAAAGACTTCCAATTTTCAGGCCAAGAGTAACAGAACTGGGCAGTCACTGCCATTGAACTTTTATTTTTCTATCATAGTTTTTAATGGGGTTTTTCAGGTCTGTCTCAGATTCTAAGTAGTGCAGCTCCCAGAAAAGGTGATGGACTGGATTAACCACTGAAGTCATTTCACAGATACACAACGTCATCTAACCTGCACGTCCGTTATCCAGCTATTTTATGACTAGCATTGAGAAAATGTTGAAGCAAGACTTGCCTCACAACTTAGCTATGATGTGTGATAGGGTTCATTCTCTGATCATCTGGTCCATTTACTCTTGTCACTGGGTTGCCATGTGCAAGAAAGGAAGAATCTCTTTTTTATTGTAGAAAGAAGATATGAAAAAAAGTTAATACGAGTTATGAAGAGGGCTGCCCATATAAGCCATAATAAAAATATAGAACAACTTGCAGAACTGCTGAAGCAGAAGGGTGTTGAAAGTGGTGCACTATGTACTTTATTTATGTTATTGGCATCATAAAGTGTTTTTTGGATGGTGTGAATCCTTGTGCAACTCTAGCAGAAAACAACAGCTCTCTGCAGTCACAGAATCACAGAATGCTAGGGATTGGAAGGGACCTCAAGAGATCCTCTAGTCAAATCCTCCTGCTGGAGCAGGATCTCCTACATCAGGTCACAGAGGAACACATCCAGGATGGTTTTGAATGTCTCCAGAGAAGGAGACTCCACGACCTTCCTGGGCAGCTTGTTCCAGTGCTCTGTCACCCTCACTGTGAAGAAGTTTTTTCTCCTATCTATATGGAACCTCCTATGTTCCAGCTTGCACACGTTGCCCCTTGTCCTGTCATTGGGTGTCACTGAGAAGAGCCTGTCTCCATCCTCCTCACACTCACTCTTTATATATTTATAAACATTAATGAGGTCACCCTTCAGTCTCCTTTTCTCCAAGCTAAAGAGACCGAGCTCCCTCAGCCTTTCATAGCATCATAGAATCATCATGGTTGGAAAGGATCACCAGGATCATCAAGTCCAGCCTTCATCCTAACATCTCTCAAGCCATCTTATTTCCTCATAAGGGAGATGTTGCACTCCCTTAATCAACTTTGTGGCTCTCCACTGGACTGTCTCAAGCAGTTCCCTGTCCTTCTTGAACTGAGGGGCCCAGAACTGGACACAATATTCCAGATGTGGTCTCACCAGGGCAGAGTGGGAGGAGAACCTCTCTTAATTCTTTACGACCCTGGTGCCTTCTGAAAGGGGTGAGTGAGTTGGACTTCTTCTGCAGCCTGAAGGGTGAGCACCTCTTATAGCAACCCTGGAATGATACACCTGCCTTTGCAGAGACTCTGCTAATACTGATGAGACCAGAAAACTTTACTTGTTGAATGCAGGTTTCCTAAGGAGTCAAATTGCCCCTGTGGCTCTCATTAAAAATGTCCAGCAAGGAGGCCACAGCTGCTATCACTAAAGAGGAAGCAACACCAATGCAGCCTGATGCTTTAAGACACTATAGGGAAAATAGGCCTTTATTTTCTGGCCCAACACAGACTCTGGAAGTGGTTCATTTGACTTTATTTGTCCTGACAGATACTTTATTTACAATGAGTGCATCATTGTCCACTTCCACACCGCTTCTGTGGTATTTGTCATGCTGTAAAAGCTGAGCTATTCCTTGGAAAGTCTAAACCAGCGAGTTTTCCACATTTTTCCAATTGCAGTCCCTTAAATATTTTTCCAGTAGCAGCGCAGCCTGTTATCTAGCTGATTTAAGTGTATTGACAACAGGCTTGCTTCACTGCGTGACCTGTCACAAACCCCTTAGAAGCTGTTCTTACTCTGTGGGGATATTCTGATTGCAGGTTGCAAATTGCAGGTCTGGATCATTGATAACCTCCTAGCTAAATCTGTAGTGGGCTCTGCAGCAGTGTATGCGGGCTAGATGGCAGAGCAGTACAGCCCGCCAATATGGTGTGGGACAGCTGCTCCCCACTGCTGCACACAGTGGGTACAGGCATCCTCCAAGCATACTTTTCCTCCAGATTTTGCAGCTGCCATGCTGGGATGAGATGTGTATCTCACTTCTTCCACAAAATCCAACTGGAGGAGAAGCAGGGAGATGAGCATGTGTGTGTGCCTTCTCCATTATCTGCTGGGTCCAAAGACAGTCCTCCACCAAAGTCCATCCAGCAGTGGTGGATTTAGGACAAGGTGCCTATGAAATCCAAGGGTGCCAAATGAGCTTCAGGGGCCCAAGGGCCTCTCATTGGGAAAGAGGCTGGACACAGGGGACTTGGCAAGCAGCCCTGCTGCAGCTGCTGCTGGAGGCACAGCTCACTGCTGAGGTAGGTGGTGGACCTACCTACAGGCACTAGTAGGATAATGCTCATGGTCCCTCACTCTGTGTTCTTGGCGCTAGTCTGCCTTTTCTATGACACCCTTTTTCATCTCACCCAGCAGGGTATTTTCCAGTGTGAACATGACAGCAGTGCTTTCATTGCTGCTCTTCCTCCGGGGCCATCAGTAGAGGATTTTGTAGCTAACAAATTTTTATCAAGGAAAGGAAGTGGGTAACACTTATACCCCCAAGCACTGTGCTGTATGTATGGTATACCATATTTCTAGAAACTGGACTTACATCCCATTGACTTCAGTATGACAGATGCATATATTTCAGCTAAGCTCATGTTTACGTGACCCCTAAAAGGCAACTTTCCAAAACTAGCAGCAGCAACATACGCCTATAGCTGTGCATGGCCTTCGACTAGAGCCATCATTTATTAGCTCCCCTGAAAATAAAACCTGTCAACACTGCACTGGTAAACTTATTCCTGACTTTCAAGAGGAAAAATGGGGAGTACCACACTGTCGGTGATGAGATGAAAGCTTCAGCAGGAATATGAACAATCCAAAGAAAAGAAGTCTCTGGGTAAGTTTTGATTTCCAGCATGGCCCATTTTTCCCCATACCGTCTGCTCAATGGCTATTCGATGGCTTTCTGATATTCTCTATATGAGATCTGCATTGGTGAAAGAAATACTACCTGGCTGGGAAAAAATTACTAATGACTTCTTACAAAGCTAATTGAAATGAATCCTAGTGAAAGGCCTACAGAATGATGCTTTTGCAAAGACTTGACTTAATTGGATTTTGGACGGAGCTCTAAAGGGGCCAGTTTTGTGGGAGATGTTTTACCTGCTGTGCTTTCAATTTTGTTTTTGTCTCTGACCTGCTGGAGCTCTGTGGTGGAATTTTGGGTGCAGCCTGGTTGCCGTCACCACTGGCAGGTGGAGGATGTTTCTTGGTCGGCCCACATAAAATCTGCGTGGACAAATATCTCTGCATGTTTGTATGCACACACGCGAACAAACACACAGGCTGTGTTAAAAAGCATTGCTGGTGTTATAAAGTCAGATGAAGACATAATAAAAGGCAAAACAACAGTGGTGTAATCCCATGTTACTGTTTTATACTCAAGGGCGTTTTTCTGACTTCTTAACGGCAAATTTTTCAACCTTAATAACATCATTTTAATGTGGTTATGAAATTACCTAAGGGGTTTTTTAGTAGCAAATTTAAACAAAACAAAAATCCCGTTGCTCAGCATTGTGTGGACGCTGTTTGATCGTAAACAGGGATGAAACTTCTCAGTCCACCTTTCCTGGCTGTTTTCATGGGGTGTGAGCTCTCTTCAGTCCCATCCCATCCTAAAAGACAGTGTCACGCACTTCTTTGTTTCTTTTTCCCAGTTCTGTATTACCAGTTTTTCTCTCTTAGCCGTCTGCACCTGATTTTCATTTCCTGGCCTGTATTCGTCTTATTTTCTGCATATCTCAGTCCAGTCGCAGCCTTCATCTGAGCCCCAGCTCACATCTCCCGGTTCCTCAGCCAGCCTCCTCTCCCACTTGGGTTTCCAGTCACCCTGGAGAAGTGTGCTCTAGGCTGAGGTTTCCTAACACATTTCCTGAGATCTTTGCCTAAACTTACATTCTCAGGGAACATCCTGCTTAATCTCTCCTGCATCAAGCTCAGTGAGGATAAAATACTTAAATGAATAAGCTGGGAAACTTAAAAGAAGTCTTCTGTGCATGTACAAACTATTTTTTTTTAATGGTCTTTGAAACTTGTCCATGTTTTGACAAAATTTCATATTCCTGACAGGCTTTTCTTTCATCGAGCAAGCTGTGTCCCATGAATTTCAAGATACAAATTGTAAGGAAGTATGTGCTGCTCAAGAAAAGGAGCACTAAGTTTGAGTGTTTACTTTTACCAGGGTAGGGCCAGATCTTTTTCCCATCATTTTGTTTATGGGAAGAGTGGATTCACTTGGGCTGAAATGAAATTAAATGCAAATACTCTGCAGCCTGTCTGAGGCTGATAACTAGAATGGTAAAATTCACCCAAAACGTTTCAAGTTTGGCAAAGTTATAAGCAGAACAAACAGGCCTCGCAATATCAAATATCAACTGACATAAAAATTAAGGCGGTGCTATCAGCTCAACCTATAAAGTTACCATATCACAGAGTTAGTGGAGAGTGAAAGGAGAAATTCAAAACACAACCCAGTACAAAAGGAAAAAGCTTTAATAGCTTAGAAAAATAGCAACAAGGTCCCTACTTGGTCCGTTTTGGAGTCTGAGGAGATAATATGCTGGGTTCTTTCTTTTGCCAGCTGTATAACAGAGCTGAGAGAGAAAATTGATTTTTCATGCAAAATATTGAGTTGCTGTTCACTTGTAATTTAATTTATTACTTTTATACTCTGCATGTAATTTGTTAGGGCTCTCTCCTGTCTCTATAACACTGTTGGAAAAGGTGATATTGAACAGTTTGCTAGCAATATTAATTTGCTGTATTATAGGCATTTCTCTTATCATCATTACTATTGTTTCCAGACCATAAAATGTAACTGGTGTGAGAGCCTGCAAGTATTTGCAGGCTAGGAAAGCGCTGCGCACTGCTAGGACACATTGGTCACGCAGGTAGGTGGTATACCCACAACATCTCCAGGCTAAGGATTGTGTCACAGCTTGTGTGGAAAACTGGGTCTGGGGGCGATCTTTTATTTTTTTTATTTTTTTTTTTAAGTTGCTCATCTGTTTCTATTTCCCTTTTTCCCTAGTTCTTAATGCTTTATTCCTGCCTCCCTCCTTTTTTTGCCCCTTGTTTATTCTAGAAATTCAGGAATGCAGGGCTGCAAGAAACAGAATTTTTTAGGGTGCGTATCTGATATGGGCTTTAAGAGGAGCTACATAATAAACAAAAAACAGATAAACCCCCTCAACACTGAAGCTGTGGGCCCTGCTCTTGAATTGCCATGTGGATTGTAATGTGTGAATGAAAAAGGTGGTACAGGTGATACAGAGCAGCCTTCAGCAACCTTTACTTCCAGAGATCACCTCCAGCTGGTGGTGGAGCCCCTGGGATGTGGTTGTGTCTTGGTGCCATAAGAGCCATGGAGGGTTTGTGTCCTGAGAAGGTTGGCTTTGACTGCCTGCTCTTAAGTGGAGGTGGGGGGTACTGACACAGCAACCTGCTGTGGCTGGTGTTTCCCGTGAGCCCAGCTCAGCTGCCTGATGTAGACCGAAGCACCAAACTGAAAGGATTCCCAGGGAAACCCTAGGGACCGTCCATCTCTGTCTTTTTTTTTTTTTTTTTTTTTTTAATAGATGTCATTAAGCTTAAGCTCTAACTCTGAGGTCTGCTGCTCACACAGCTCCCTGAGCAGGTAAAACACATGCTGCATGGGGCAGGCTGCTTTGAGCCCCAGGGGCAGTCTACTGAACACTGTAGCATGATCCTGCTCCAGTGTTTGCAGTTTGCTTTTCAGGTCGATTCAATAGCTCCATCCTTTAAACCCAGTCATGTCTTTGCATGCTCCAGGTCTCAAGGCACAAAGGGCTGAACACTTTTCATCTGAGGTAGAAACTGAGAATAAGTTTCATCGGAAAAGGGGGAAAAAAGGATTCCAACCACAACTTCGCATTGTAGGATAATGTCATCTCTTCCTCTCTTAATCTGATAAATTATAATTTTCCTTTTATATTTTTTTCTAAAAACACCAAGCCAAATTGAACCTAGCTATGAGCTGAATTATGCCAAGGTTAAATTTGTTGTAATTAGGTTTCTCTCAACTTCTTCCTCCTTTATTCAGTCTGAGTTTAATTATTAAGTGGTTCAAAGACACCCCCTCACCCCAAATTTTTTTCAGCTTCCAAGTAAAGCTAGGTAGCCTACTAAGTGGAAGTTATTGTTGAGTGCCTGTAGGTAGAAATGAATAGCACTTATTTCAGTAGCCAGGCATCTCTAATCAACAGTTAGAATATAACTCACTACGTATGTCCAAACACCCCTTTGCCAGTGAACCTCTGCTGCCTAGCAGACCTCGAGCAGGAAGGAATGTGTTGCTTTCTTCAAAAAAGGCTTTTTTTCTACAGCCTGGAAGTGCTGGAGAGCAGCCAATTCTGTTGGAGTCACTCTATTAACTACTAAGGTTACACTTTGGGAAAAGCTGCACATGCATAGAGGAAAACACAACCAACAATTTCGTACAAAATGCCATTCCTTAGTCAAACAGAAGAAAATCAGGATTGCACAAAGAGGGCTTTGTCTTTTATTTGTCCAAAATGAATGTATGTGCATGTATTTAGAGGGTGTAATTCCTGTAATTAATAAACACTGAGGAATATCTGCGAGTAACTTACAGCATGGGGTTGGACATGAGAAGGTGACTCAGTGAGCAAGGGGGCAGGGAACACCATTTCTTTTCTTCAAAGAAATGATTGAATTCAGTATAATCAAGACAGATGAGGGAAAAGCTTCTCCTGGCACATGTCTCTTATTTGAACCAGCATCCGTGGCTTCACTCTTTGCTAGGGAGTGACTGCTTTGTTGTTGCCAAAGAGGGCCCCCAGATGGTTTGATCAAGCTCATCAATGAAACACTTCTCACACAATGCTTGTTATACACCTCTGCATCGGGGTACAAGCCAGCTTTAAAGCATAGCAGCAGTGTTTGTGCCATAGCGTGGCTCCAGGTGAGTACCATCACTCTGCCCAAGGCTATGGAGCATACCCCTAACCGTGGCAAATTAATCTGCACGGCTACTGTTACCCTGACATAGGTTATGGTATCTCAACCTCTTGGTAAAGCACTGCAAGGCAAGAGTCGATGCCAGCAGGAGGTTATCGTGAGCTTCTCCTTCCCCACCACCTCCATAGTGCCTGGCCAGTGTCTTCAGCTTGCCCCAGGCTCTCCATGTGTCCCCTGGACATGCCACCTAGACAGGTTCATAGCTTGGGAGAGAGGCAAGACCTGCAAGACACCCAGGTTCACTGGTTTGGCACTGATCACAGGAATCTTAAAAAGCTGTTTACTACTCCTCTGTCATTGTCAGTTCCTAGAACTAGTAATTCCAGGAAGGAAAACTTGTGTTTCTAAGATAAGAGGATACTTCTCATGTCAAGTAACATATTTGCCATTTTTCGTGACATTACAAGTAAGTGTATTTAAAGGAATGACATGAAGGTTACAAAGTAAAGCATAAAAAGGTTGTGAAATGTCAGTATGGAGGTTGCCCTTCCTGTGTATACAGTATGACATGAACTTGAGTGATAAGTTTGGGTGTTATGTTTTTCCATGGGGCCTGTTCAACAGCGGCTGTTAGCAGTGGTATACTCTGGGTTTTATAATGCAGGCAGCTTTTTTTTTCATAGGACCCCCATATAATTTCCTATTGAAATAGCAGGTTGTTGTTATTTGGGTGGGAGACAGGAAGGGAAATGAGGGTTTTTTACAGACTGGAGGAGCTAACTGCTGCCACGAGGAACTAGATTCCTCCTCTGTCCTTCAGGAAAAACCTAAACCATGTCTTTGCAAAGCACAGTGCCAGATTGTGCACACACAGGTGAGATTAAAGTGATCTTGTGCACATGCCAGAGGTAATACAGCAGAGCTAGTGTAGGTCTTAACCAAGTCCTTCTAGCTAGTGGGCAGGTGTTCCCAGAGTTATCCCAGGTGTCCTCATAGCCCCGAATTATGCTGCATAGACATGTCACAGATCTGTGGACATCTGTGGGTGATGTTAGTGCGTGTCTACATGGTTTTTGCCAGCAGGTGCTAAGGAGCTTTACCTGTATTGAAGCTTGCTGAGCACATCTGGCCCCATGTCATGCAGCCCAGCAGATTTAACCTGAGCCCCTGGTGTCAGCAGTATCCTGCAGATATCCACCTGCAGCAGGTCCCGTTCTCCTGTTAGTGGGATCTGCCCCATCTGCTTCTGGTTAACATCTCATCCTCCTTCACCCTTAGCTAACGCCCTGTGAGACTGCACCTGCAGGACCTGAGCTGCAGCAGGTGGGAGGATTTTAGCAGGGCTTCTCTTCTTCCTACCTCAGCTGCTATTTGCAGATACCCTGTTAGCAGCTGCAGCAGTTCTGGGTTTCTCCAGGTAAGTTTCTGGGGCCTAGAAGCAGAGAAGCCTCTGAAAGTGGGTGTCCCTGCTGACAGCCTTGCAGGGCTGATTTTTTTTCAGGCAAGTGTCTTGAGCTAGAGCTGCCCTCCATCTGCAGAAAATCCACACCATGTGCCAGTGCACAATTTCACTCTTCTCTTTGGAATTCAACATTTCAGTATATCATAACAAGGTCTCTGTCATGAGGGAAGGTGATCATAATTAGCATATCCACATTTCTCTGGAGACTAAAGTCAAGATCTATTGACTGACATAAAGAGGAGGTCAATGCATTTGATACCAGGCAGAAAGAAAAAATCCAATATATGGATGACTATTATTAAGCAATTTTAGGTGTTGTACCTTATCTGAGATTCAACTTAGGGAGAAGAGGGAGGAAAAGTCAGATAGGTACCTTACTTAATTAATGGCTGAATAATTGCAGTGATGTTACTTCTCATGCATGAGGCCAATGAAGCTCACAACCTGCTCAAACAAAACTACATATCAAATTGTAGGAGGAGGGGGCAAAGTGATTTTTCAATGTATATATCAAAGGGGAGACCCAGTAACGAATCCCTAATGACAAATGTCTACCAATGAGCTATTAGAGCTGGTCTTTGATTGCGATGGAGGTGAAATAACTTCATTCAGTGGGGGGAGAAGCTGGAAGCTCAGTTGTCCTTGATGCAATGAATCGCTCTGCTCAACATACATGAGGACAGAGTCCTCCGGTTTGGACTTCATATCACTTCAGATTGACTATGGCCAGGGAGTAAAAGAAGAACAGAACGATTGAAAAAATTTTTTGAGATATTTAGTACTGTAGCCTGAAAAATACAGAGGATCTCACTTGTGAAGGCACACAGAAGTTGAAGCTTTCAAGTGTGGTCTTTGCTACTCAGGAGGTCCTGCTGGTGCCTCAGTTTGTGTGCACACACCAAGTCTTCTGCTAGGGTTCTTCAATCCTTCAGCAACTTTCTCTGGATTTTCAAACACTTACTGGTGATCACCAATCAGAAGGAATATGGACACTGCCACCTCTTTCCCTTTTTTGTGTTTGGGGGTACTGGTGGGTGTGAAATTCACCAGCCAGGTTCACAATTTGCCCTAAGATCTGTCAGGGAAATAATTTGTCATGGTTTCTACATCCCCTTTTTCATTGTAGGTAAAGCCTACAAGCTGCCAGGGTAAATCAGCACTGCCAGGAGCTAAATGAAGAGCCTGCTTTCAAGCTCAGAGAGCCATCACTTCCAGTAATCTGAAATCCCTTTCTTCTTTAAATAAGAGCATTTTCTTCTAAAACTGTAGCTATCAATCTGGAGGGATAAGTGAGCACAGTGAAGTGGGAATGCAGTTCACAACACCTCCAAGAGGTAAGGAAATAGGAGTTTTGTTTTACAAATGGGAAACTTGAAGCAAAGCACAAAATAAGTGGCTGAAGGCTAGAGAGGAATTTGACATTAGTGTTTTGTTGAGAAATCAGCATCCCCAGTGTAGCGTTCATGCTATTAGATCATATCTTTCCCTCTTTTAGGCAAACAACTAATTAAAACAATTTCTTTTATAATAGCTGTCATTAAGCCTGTGGATGCCAGAGCATACTCAAGTGGATGCTGAAGGGTAAATGATGCCAGCCAGAGACCCACAGCAGCACAAGCCCAGTAGGAGAGGCAGGTGAGGAACATCTGCATAAAACACTCAACAAATACCTTTTTGGGCTTTTATCACAGAAAGCTAATTAAACACAAAGCATAAAATCAGACAGGACAAGACATCATCGTGAAACAAAGGACCAGACAAATAGCATTTGACAAATATAATGTTGAGTGAATGTTACAGGGCTGAGCCCCCTCTGTCTTTTAGGGAATTATATTCAGGGAAAAAGAATTTCACATATTGGGTGGAATTTGGTATGCTTTGATTGTTACTTTTTCCTGTTACTTGACCAGCCCTAATGGAATCCTTCAGTATATTTTGTACATCATCTCTTCTGGTCAGATTGTTTCAGAGTACAGCTATTCTGAAAGCATTTAGCTGGCACTTCGTCCACAAGCCACTATTATGGTTATTTGATTGGGTTTTTTTAATATTCAAGAGAAAAGGAATGAAACCTTCATCACCCTCCATGTATTCTGTCTTGCTCGAGACAGATTATCTCTATTTTGGGGATTAACCTTCTTTTCCCCCAGCTCAACATGGTGGACTGCTTCTGTACAAAGTACAGTGGTCCTCAGGTGGACAATGTGCTTTTTCCCCCCATCTTTTATTGTCTGATTATATTGGCTTAAAGCTCCTCTCCCATGCATGCTCATTCTCAGAACTGTGGAAATGAAAAGTAGCATGCAGCAGTTTGCACACTGATTAGTCATGGTCAGAGGGAATTTGATTTTTGACTCATCAGAGAAAAAGATATCATTAGATGTTGAGGAATAACAATATTTGCTACTGAAGTATCTGAATAATAAGTCTAGAATTAAGTTTGAAGGAAATCTTAGTCATCATAGTCCCTTGCAGGTGCGGCTGATAGGAGTAGGGTTATTCATATACCCTGCATGAAAGGGCAGCAGCAGAGATCTAAGATGTACAAATGTAACTATGGAATTTAGCAAGAACAAATGATGGATTCTGCAGCTGGGACGGTGTATTCGTAGATGTGTGTATAGACTGAGGGATAAAGAGCTGGAGTACAGCCCTGCAGAAATGGATCTGGGGGTTTAGGTTGATATGAGTCCACAATGTGCCCTGGCAGCCAAGAGGGCCAGCCATCTCCTGGGGTGCATTAAACACAGTATAGCTCATGGATTGAAAGAAGTGATTGCCCCAGCACTAATGTAGACTCAGCCTGAGTACTTCATGCTATTTTGGGCTCCACAGTATGAGAAGAATATAAAAATATTAGGATGTGTCCAAAAAGATGGTGAGAGGACTAGAGAGTGTGACTTACAAGAAGTGTCTGAGAATACTAGGTTTCTTAACTTACAGAAGAGTAGACTGAGGCATGACCCCACTGTGGTCTACAACTTCCTCATGAGGGGGAGAGGAAGGTGCTGCTCTCTTCTCTCTGGTGTCCAGTGACAGAACACAAGGGACTGGCTTTAGGCTGCACCAGAGAAAGTTCAGATTGGATATTAAGAAAAAGTTCTTCACTGTGAGGGTGGTGAAGCACTGGAACAAGCTCTCAGGGAAGTGGTCATGGCCCCAAGCCAGTTTGGTGTCCAAGAAGTGTTTGGACAATGTTTTAGATATATATGATTTAACTTTTAGGTTGCCCTGTGTGAAGTCCAGAGTTGCACTCTAGGATCTTTGTGGATGCTTTCCAACTCAGAATATTCTGATTCCGTGAAACGTCTCCTGAGTGCATAATTTGCACTACAGCTCTTCTCCAGAGCTGATCGCCCATGGCGCTGCTGCTGCTGCAGTACCCCATACCATATACCCTACACCTTACCTTGCTGTTCCCGATCAAAGAAACATGCACCTCCACTGCAGCTAGCAGCTTGAACGATTTCTGCTCAATTAGGCACACCTCAGGTTGTGTTTGTTTTCTTGGACAAGGATGCTTCCTTGTTTCATTGTGTAGGAAGTGCTCAGTGTTTATCTGCTGTCCATACAAATCATGTGCTTACCCATTTTTTGCTGATCTTTGCCTGTCTGTGCCTTTACATCAGGGTTCAGAGTGGGACATGGAGGTGAAAGCCGGGAAACTGTCCTGTCTGTCTATGGGAAGTCTACAAGGGCAAGCAGTATTCCTTCCCTGTTACTGCCCTCATATGTTACCCCTTCTCCGTCCCTGCCACACTGCCACTCTCCCGTCACTGTTTCAGCTCAGTTGCTGAAATTCCACCATTGGTAGAAATGCAATATTATGCTTTATCCATTAAGAGTTTAAACAGGGTTAAACAGTGATCCCTGAGCACCTACTATCTCCCTCTTGCTATTTTTTACCCTCTCTCCAGCAAGCTTTTTCTTCTGTCATTCTGTGCTGTAAAGCTACTAAGTGATGTGGTGCTCAATCCATGTTAGCATAGCAGCTGCAGTTTGCCAGCCAGCACGCCATGTTTCTCAGAGAGCTGTAGGAGCAGCCATGCTTCTGAGGAGCTGAACCTGAGGGGAGAGCTGCTGTCCTCACTGCTTTTCTACCTTTAGGGGCTGCAGAACAAACAGGGAGAATGGCTGTGAGCTTCCTACAAATTCAATTGCACAAAAAAAGGGGTGTGAACATGATGTACAACCAAAAAAGCCCCTACTTCTGAGACTGTTTCTGTACCCATCCTGCTTTTTACATGGCATCCATGAGGTCAAATGATATTGAAAGCACTTATCTGAGAACAGAAAAGTTGGAAAAAAGGAGCTTGCTGTCTCCACTAAAAGCTCCTTTTTGGGTTTCAGAGACTTTGAAGGGACAAGAGGGACAGTTTCTACAAGCTAGGGAAACCTCAGAGTTGAATAAAGCAAGTAGTGGGCATGCATAAGTAGTTGGCTGCTAAAACCTTGGCTAAAAGTTTATGCCAGCCATAGTAAGCACCCAAAGGAAAAAACACTAGTACCAAAGCCCATGTCTACTACTTGAGGGTTTTATGCAAAAATAGACTCTTGTGCTAAAGATACTTAGTTTCCTTTCATCAATTCACCTGTACTGGTGATCTCCATTCAGCGGATAATCCCTCTTCAGTTCTGCTGAGTTTTGGCTATATTTCCTGGTACCACTGACCCAGCAACCCTGTTTTGTAGGGATAGTTGCTGTGCTGCAGACAACGGCCATAAAATGGCTCAGTAGATCTCAACAATAAAAATCTAATTGTGTTATTCAATCATGCAATAACTTGCTTTCATCTGTACAAATAATGCAGCACAAATGACTAAATTCATAACTCAGAGGAAGTATTTCATAATTTTGCTGAACTTTTTTGAAGAGAACAACCAACTCTTAATTTTCTCCTTACTGTATTTCTGCTATTTTTTAATGATATCACTTACATCTGAATGCTTCAGTGCCCGTGTAATTTCTCTACTTGTATTTTTGAAAGAAGAATGACTAATATTTTCCAAATTATATACCGTGGCAATTAAAGGGAAAAGGGATCTATATATGATTTGACTGAAAAAAAAACAAATCTTTTTTTAGATTATCCCCCCTTTCAAAATAAAATCACATTTCTTCAAGCTCCTACCCCTCTCATTGACATCTCAAACTATAAATTACCTGCATAACACAGCCCCATTAATTTCATACATTAGGACACATCAGGGCACAGCTCTACCCAGAAAGCAGGGTGCAGCCCTACCCACATGCTCGCCATACAGCAGCAATAATCTGCAAGCATACACAATAATTGCAGTTGAAGAGAACTGTTACTCTTTGTCACTATTAATACAAAGTTTGGTGTTCGCCGAGAACAGTCACCTTCACAGAACATACAGAAGCAGACATATATGCAGGTTTTCCTGGCTGCCACCTCCTGCTGCTTAGCTGGGATTCTTCAAGTGACTCATGAAGCTGCAGCTCTTGGAACAAGGTGATTACTGAGAATTTCAGCTGGGGTTAGCTGTCTGATCACACAGCACTTTTGTGTGTGTGGTGGTGGAAAATAAGTTGAAAATACAGCCCCTATACATCCAGAGGAGGAAAAAAACCCAAAACTGTGAAACTCCAGCATTTCTTTTTTTTTTGGAATGTGACTCTAGAGAGAGTTGAGAACAGATGATAAGAACCACTAAGTAACTGTAGGTAGTGCACACAAGAGCTAGTGCTTACTTTAACCTCTGGGGTTCAACTGGTAATGTTATTTAATTAAGATCCATGTCACTGGCTTCTCATAGTCTGCTCCTTTCTCTCACTAAATTTCAGTAAAAAGATTGGTATAGCGATTTTAATCCTGATTGTGGTTCATCCGTGTTTTAACATCAGAATATCAGCTGAAATCTCAGTTTCATCTACTTTAATTGCTTATGTGCTCTGTGAAGAGAGATGCTTTCCTGAAGCCTATCAGGGTCTTAATGTTAGTTAAAGTGGTCTCAAGTTGTACACGAAGACCTGCAGAAGCATGAGCAGAGTGTGTTTCATCTTTTCCAAGAGATAATTTTAATCATAACATCAGAGAGACTATTTCCCTCCAGTATGTTTCTTAGTGCTTTGCATTGTGTTGTTTTCATTATCCCTCGTGTTGCTTCACTCTCTTACCAGGAAGCTACATGCAAGGCTGATTTCTTTTTTACTTTGCTTTCCCTCTAGAAATGCCACTTCTCAGGTATCGGCATCTCTCGCAGTCACCACAACAAACAAACAGCAGCTCTTTGAAGCAGAAGCTGAAGAGAGAGTGCCTTGCATCGCTTTAGAAATCCAGTGGGCTTGGCTGGCTTTGCAGCTTTAGGCAACCATGTGGAAGCGATTGCTCCAAGTCCAAGGGGTGATCCAGGTCTTTCAGAGATATCTTTTTTCTTTTTTTCCTTTTTTTTTTTTTTTCCCAGATCAAACAGGCAGCCGTTCTTCATTTAAACAATCTTGATCATGATGTGAGTGGGAAGGCGCCTTCCATAGTTAGCATTGTGAGGGAGAAACCTGATAATTCATTTATTCCATGATAATAGCAGGGGTAGCTTTAAGGTTTTTACCATCTGTGCTCCTATGGGAAGGAGGAGCATAGCCAATACAAATTTAACCTTCAGATTTATGCTTTTGTGCTTCTCCATTGTGTCTCTAAAGTTCTTCAGAAAAAAAATCCTTAACCATTTCACTACTGTACAAGAAGAAAAGCTTCCAGTTCCCACTTTTATTTTATATCTGCAGGATTTAATTTAATTTTAGACTTTAATAACTCTTCAAGGCAAGATGTATACTTAGTGAGTGTTAAGATTGAATGCATCTGTTTGTCTGTATGACCAAAATATGCAAACTTAACATTAAACATTGTATCTGTCTTCAAATAATTGTCTCCTAACAAGTAATCTCACAGTATTTTAGAATACACAAATAAAAAATACAAGATCTCATACCTTCTGCTTTCAGAAGGACAAAACTCTTGTTGAAGTGGGAGCAGGGACCTGAGACAAAAGGAAACTGTTAGCACAGTTACACATCAAAATTAGGGGTAAAAGGGTGTATTGATTTGTAGGTTCATCTGGATTTACAGACAGATGACCTAGAAGAAACCAGGGATATCTGAAAATGTGCAGATGACCTATGAGCCAAGAGTCAGTTTATTAGGCAAAGATCAAAATGTAACTGCATCCAAAATGGGTCAGTGAGTTTTACTTTTCCAGCCTTTGATGGGGAAGGACTGAATTTCCTTAGTGCATTGTGAAATGATTAAAGGTTCAAGGTTAAAATTCAAAAATAGCTCAAAGTTGAGGGCAGGCTCTAGAGAACTGAACTGGTTATTGTTGAGAGAGGAAGGGATGGAGTAATTTGAAAAAACTATGTACTTGTTTCCTTCTCTTTTATCTAGGTCCCTATAAGACCATGGAAATGCTTCATTGTGTATTTTACCGCCTTTGCGTACTTGCTAATTACACTGCAAATGTTTAATCATTGCTACTTTCTGGTGAGCTTGTGCCAGGAAGTGGGGTCTTCAGGGGCAAAATGTTCTTCTCACTATGGATTGGCTAAAAAATTAAAAATAAAAATACTGTCCATTAATTTTCTGCAGAAGATTGAGTTTAGAGCTCAGTTTGGCACTATACAATGTACTTGGTAGAACAAGATTTACAGGGGACAAAAAAAGAGATATTTTTCTTATTGACCTACTTACTGATGGGTGCCATGGGATTCTCTGGCCATGTTGCATGGTGGGGCATAAAGTCTGTCCCACAGAGAAAAACAGCAATGTGGGAACACCTGAGCTATGCTTCCCATGATGCCCCCTTGCAGCCTTTCCAAAACTCACGAGTCCTACTGTAAATAATCAAAAGATAGTTATATTTGGATTAACCATGCCTGGAGAATGAAGGCACTTAAATGAGGTCCATGTGAGGCAGCTTGGCTCTGCAAACATTATGGTTGTGTCTGAGTGCCTTTGCATTGCATGGGCTCAGCTGCTTGCTTTGGTCCTGTGTCAAGGTTTAGGGTCAGGGCTGTCCCCTAGACATACAACAGATGCTCTCTGGTAACTCCTCTCCCTTCCCAAATGGGAGGAGAAAGGGAATAAGGGAGAGAGACTTATAGATTAGAAAAGAACACAGGAACAGCTTCAATGAGGATAATAATAACATGGAATATATACAAATGTATATAAAACCAGTATCAAATGAAACCTCCCACTTGATGGCAATTACGTCACTGTCACCGCTGATGCTCTGGAGAGGGCACTGGGAAAGTCCCAGACTGGACTTAATGGCAGATGGGAACAGGGTTCAGGACCTGGATTCTGGAACTGGATTCAGGAACACATGGATTGGGATCAAAGGCAGAATGGGCAGAGTCCTCCTCAGATGTTTGCCATTGAAGAAAGGAGTGTGATCCTTGTGATCCCTCAGCTTTATACTGAATATGATGTGTATGGGATGGAATACCTTGTCAGTCAGTTTAGGGTCACCTGTCCTGGCCGCTCCTCCCCGCAGGTGCAGCCTTTTACTTCCTGCACCCCCAGTGCAGCA
>JAVSBS010002834.1:0-27208 GCA_033124195.1 Coracias cyanogaster
GCCGGAACGGCCCGGCCCTTGGCCTAACGTTGCGCTCCCGGCCGGGGGCCGCGGCCCACCTGCCGCAGCCGGGGCCGGGTCTGGGCCGCCCTCCGGTGCGGGGCGGTGGGAGCGGCGGCCAAGGCGGGCCGAGGCGGCCGGGCCGCGGTCTGGCCGTCCCCGGCGGTGGGAGCTCGAGAGCCCCTCCGCTCCGCCAGCCCTGTTTTGGGAGGGGGTTCCCCGCCGCGGAGGTGTTCGCCGCGCTCCGGGGTGTCTGGCGGCGTCCCGGCGACCGCGGCCGCGGGGCTCGGGGGAATGGCTGACCCGGCCGCGCTCCCCGCGGCCGCCTTCCCGGGAGCAGCGGGGCCTCTCCGCGGGGGCAGCTGGCGCCGGCCCCTCTGCCCGCGCTCTGCCGGGAGCAGCGAGGCCGGGAGCCGGCCCTGCGGTGCCTCCGCCCCCTGCGCGGAGAGCTCTGGGGGCACGGAGACGCTTACCCGGGGGAAGGGTGCTGTGGGCCCCGGGCCGCGAGGCGGCACCTGGTTGTAGCTGCTCCTCAGACTCTATTTCCACGAGCGTAACGAGGTATTAGGAAAATACTTCTTTGCTAAGCGGGCTCCTCCGCCTGGATTTTCTTCTCTTTTTCAGTGTTCTGGCTCTTGTTCTAAGGCATTTTTTGGCCTGCTGGGCGGTGTGGCAGGGAGCGCACTGTCTTGTAGAGCTCCTTGCAGAGCTCTCCCAGGAGAAGGAGCTCAGTGTCATAGCAGAGCCCAAGAACTCGCTGCTGTCGTGTGTTGGAGCACCCGCCGCCTGCCCCTGTGGCACAGGCTGAGAGTTTGTCCTTGACTTTTCTTAACCTTAAATCTCTCTCTGTCTTATAAAGTTTCCTTGAGACAACTTAACTGTTGGTGACAGAGGCCAAAGCTGCTCCTTGGTGGGTGCTGTCGAAGGGACGAGCCTGTGGCTCGTGTACAGGAAGATGGTTGTGACGTGTGAGGTACTTTTCTCATAATCTTAAACATTTGCTCTTGTCATACGAGCATGTGCTTTCTCTGATGGTGTGGGAAACCAACCCGCTCTTTTGAAATGGGGAGATTGAGATTAAAAACCAAAAAGCCACGTCGTGGCCTTTGAGACTTCTCTCTTCTCTGGGCAGTTGCCGGCACTGTCGGTACCCACAGAAATGGGGCTCACCTGCATGTGGGGTGATGCATCCGCACTGTACGATGTCACTGTCCCAACAGGAGCTCCGGCTGTTCTGTGACTTGTCCTATCGGAGGAGGCTCAGAGCTCAGGTTTTACAAGCAGTCAGGTGGGGTGTCTCTCGAGTCGGTGTTGATGATGACTAACTGGAAGTGCCAGGGTTAGCCAGAGCAGCTCTGGCTTTTCACCAGGCTTGTTTGTATTCAGCACACGGTCCCTGCAGTGTCCAGAGACGAGGCTCTCCTGCCCTGATGTGTGTGTGATGAAGATCTGTCAGTGGGGATGTGCTGCTCATCCCACCCTCTGCCCTTTTCTTCCCTTGTACAAGGGACTGTTTTGTATCCCCCTCTCAACCCTCCCTGTTCCCAGCCTTCATTTACCTTGGGACTCTCATTCCAGCAAGTATTTATTTCTGAGTCTTTCCCTTCTGATATGGTTTCTAACACTTTCTCAGCTTTTTTCCCAGCTTCTTGTCAAGGATACCTGTGATGCCACTGTGGTAGGTCAGCTCCCATGGCCAGGGCCAGTCCCCTTTATCCACCCTGCTCACACACAGCCCTGCTTGGCTGCCAAGCTCGCACATGCACAGGATAATCCTTTTAACAGCTGGATGTTAGCCTTGTCTTTCCAAGGCTTCAGTGTTCGAATACTTTTTTGCATCTCTGAAGGATTATGGAGACAGCTGCAGGGGACAGTGTTTGGAGGGCTGGAAGAGCCCTTATTTTTCAAGTGCATTTGAAGCTGTGATGGTTCGTCAGCCTTCAACAGAGGCTTGAAGGGAAAGGAGCTGGGCCTGGAAAACCCCTTTGTTGTGTGCACTGTAACAGCGAATTTAATAACTCCAGGACACAAGGTCTAACTACGCCCAAGCATGCGTTGTGGAGCGTTACAGGCAGCCTCCATCAGTGAGGAGGTCTGGACTTGGCCAGGAGGGGACCAGGTGGCTCAGGAAACAGCCAAGTGTGAGCTTAATGTGTGTGCCGTGGACATGGAACACCAGCCATAAGCCTGGGCTGTCTGTGTGTGGTTGGCTTAATTAACACCACTGGCAGTTGTTAAGTGGAAACAGGAAAAAAAAGCAAAACAAAACATTGGAACGAACGGTTTCTTGTTTCTGATGTGTTTGGCTGCCCCCTTTTTTTTTTTTCCTGGGGAATTGCACTGAGGCTGCAGAGTGAGATCACCCTGCGCTGGACGCCAAGGAGACCATGCAGATGAGCAGCATTACAAACATACTGATTGTAAACAGCTTCCGACAGAGTTCTTGCCTTAATAGATGCTGGAAGAGGGGCTTTCCCATGCTAGGATATTGATGCTGGCCCGGATCAAGCAAGCACAGGACACAATGTTTCCCTGGGAGGAAGTTAGCAGAGATTCCTTGAACCAGTACGATCGAAATAAACCCAAAATACATCCAGCACAGGCTGGGCAAGTTGAGGCTGGATACAGGCCCTGAGGCTGTTAGTCCTGAGGGACAGCTGCAGGTCTTCAGGATATGACTTTGCACTAGGTACAAAGTCAAATCTGCATTTAGGGGCTTTTTTCACTATTGTTTAAAATATCTTGGCTTTTTACACAAAAAAATGCAGAATCTTTTCTTAGAAGATGAAGGGAGGAATCAGGCATCCTGAACTGTAAACTACAGGATGAGTTTGTTTTTCCCCCACTTGACTTTGACTCAGCTTTGGATATTTGGAGATTTCAGAGTTTCCGTTTTCTAAACGGTTTTGGTTTTTTTCCCCCCTCCAGATTAAAGTCCATAACTGGTGGGTCTTTTCTGCCCCTCAGTCTTATTTACTCTGGTTAACTTAATCTTCTGTACGCTCTTGGCTCAAAGCCTTCCCGTGAGAGAGAAACGATCACTGCTTTCTTGGGTTTGTCCCCGTGAAAACACACCAACAACTTCTAATGAGCACGTGGCCTCTGTGATGTAAAGGACAAACCAGATGAAAAGCAAAGCCGTGGGTCGCAGTTATGTGAAGGAAACGAGCATAGCACCAAGTCGGTGTGGAGGGCAGGCAAGCAGTCTCCATGAAGGTGGTGTTCAGTAGCTTCTCCAGCGCTACAGCGATGAATTAATTTGCACTGAGGCACAGTTCGTGGCCTTACTGAGACAGTTGATGTCATGCACGTGAAAAGCAGGTTCTCCCCTTCTCCAGGTCTGGTCTCGTTCGCTCCCCAGCCCCGACTGCAGCAGTGCTGTTCCCTGGGGAGGATGCTGTCACGCTCGCTCTGTCCACTTCATGCCGTTCGCTGTAGTTAGACCAGGTCAGCTCTAGCACATCAGCATCGAAGCAACAAATGGGAGAGGGGGATACCCACTTGGGAGAGCTCTTGCTGTTCGTCTTGCCATGTAAAAGTGGGGAAGTTGCTACTTTCTTAGAGTTTTGACCAGTTTTCCTGGTGGTGGAACATGTCTCTTTCTGGCTGTGACAGTTACAGGCTGTGAGAGCTCCAAACACCGATGGTAAAAGGTAGAATGGCAAAATCCTGAAGGTATGGCCTGGCAGAGTGCCTTGGGACAGAGACTGAACCTTTCGTGTCCTTTAGTAAAGCAAGTAGCCTGGTGGGAGCTGGACTGACCCGAGCTCTTCCCACCCATCAGCTGTGCAAACGCATTCCCTGCCCCAGACCTCTCGAGGACAAGCAGCGTTACGGTTTGGAATCTGTGATTTGTCCCCATTTTCAATCAAAATTGGCATCTGTAAGTTTTCTTCCAGCTTTTACATAGCAATTCTAATGAAACTTCAAGGCAAGATGATTGTGTGTGGTTAACCTCAAGGGCAGCCTTGCTGCAATGCTCTTGCAGTTGTAATCAGTTGTCATGAAGTCAGTGATGGACTGTAGGAAACGTTCTCCTGCTGTTCCCAAGAAGAGGGAACAAGGGGCAAGGAGCAAGCACTGGCTTGACAAAAATAAGTACAAACAAATCAAACCTAGTTTCTAAAGCACTTCTCAGCAAACAGGGAAATGCACCAAGCTCTTGCAGTCTTGGCTTTAGCACCTCTGTCTTTGTTTGAAGCTAGTCCTGTTTCAAGTGAAAGCGATTGGGTTTAGATTTGAGAGTGGTGGGAGGGAAAAGGTAACTACAGTTCTGAACTGTCCTCAACTTCTGTTTCCTCCCACTTTTTTTGCACTCTCCTGCAGACAAATCAGTCAAGGCCTGTGTCTCCAGAAGAAATAGAAATGCAGCCTAACCAAAACATGGCAAACGTAACTGGGAGAAAGAGAGACTGGGATTTTTCAGCGCTGATACCAGTAGTGAAGTTTCACTTCAGGGTACAGGAGGGAATTTGTAGCTGTCAGGAGTGGACAGAAGGAGATGCTCATGAAAGCAGCCGGGATCAGCTAATCCAGTAACTTGTTCCACTGGTTTGTTGAGGGAGGTGATTCTTCCCCTCTGCTTAGCTCAGGTGAGAACACACCCAGAGCACTGTGTCCAGCTCCAGACACAAGAGGGACATGACCTGTTGGAGCGGGGCCAGAGGAGGGCCATCAAGATGATCAGAGGGTTGTAATACATCTCCTATGAGGCCAGGCTGAGAGAGTTGGGGCTGTTCAACCTGGAGAAGGCTCCAGGGAGACCTCATTGCAGCCTTCCAGTATCTGAAGGGGGCCTACAAGAAAGTGGGGGAGGGACTTTTTACAAGGACTGGTAGTGATAGCATGTGGGTTGATGGCTTCAAACTGGAAGAGGGGAGATTTAGATGTGAAATTAGGAGGAAGTTCTTCACTCTGAAGGTGGTAAGACACTGGCACAGGTTGCCCAGGGGGAGCTGTGGATGCTCCATCCCTGGATATGTTCAAGACCAGGTTGGATGGGGCCTTGAGCAACCTGGTCTGGTGGGAGGTGTCCCTGCTATGGCAGGGGGGTTGGAATGAGATGATCTTTGAGGTCCCTTCCAACCCAAACCATTCTATGAATCCTTCTCTTTGGCTGACCCCGGAGAAGGAAGATGCTCTCTGCTGGTGCCTGCTTTGGAGCACATCAGATGCAGATAGGTAGTGGGGTCAAAGGCTGTGGCAGTGCCTTCGCTGGAAAGCTCTTTGAAAACTGAGTGTGATCAAGAGATTTGTACAGTGAAATAGGCTGAGAAATACAAATTGGCAAGTTAAATCCAGATCAGATCCCTGCTCGAAGCTCGGCACTGCCTGGTTCCGAGCGGTGGTTGCCCTCTGGCCACATGCTGCGAGCAGTGGAGCCAGCAGAGCTGCTGCTCCCAGTCCCGCTTTGTCTCCAAGCAGGGCGTCATTATTTCTGTAACGGTGTAAATGGTGCTTTATAAACCAAGGAGGAAAACACTGAGGAGACTGTAAGTTCTTCCTGGCATGGGACTCTTCATCCTGAAATAACGTTTTGCATCCTTCTGAGTAATGCCCTTTGAGGGACCAGCCGGTCCAATGCTGCATGGGCGCTTCTGTTGATACAGTGCGTGTGTTACTGCTACAATAAAACTGCTCTTTTTCTGATTTATTACCTGGAAAATCCGTTTATTTGGAATAAAGTGAAGTCACCTGGAAAGTGCCTGCAAGGGCCTGGGGAGCCCTTGAGCTTCGGCATTGCTGCTGATGGTGCCTCTCTTCAAAGGGGAGCCTTCTGAAGTGATGGAGTCCCCAGTACAAGAGGGACATAAACCTGTTGGAGTGGGTCCACAGGAGGCCATGAAGATGATCTGAGGGCTGGAGCACCTCTCCTGCGAGGACAAGCTGAGAGAGCTGGAGCTGTTCAGCCTGGAGAAGAGAAGACTCCAGGGAGACCTCATTGCAGCCTTCCAGTATCTGAAGAGGGCTTACAAGAAAGCTGGGGAGGGACTTTTTACAAGGGCTTGTAGTGATAGGACAGGAGGTGATGGCTTTAAAGTGGAGAAGAGGAAATTTAGGTTAGATGTAATAAGTTCTTCACTGTGAGGGTGGTGAGACCCTGGCCCAGGTTGCCCGGGGCGGCTGTGGATGCTCCATCCCTGGATGTGTTCAAGGCTAGGTTGGACAGGGCCTTGAACAACCTGGTCTAGTGGGAGGTGTCCCTGCCATGGCAGGGGGTTGGAACTAAATGATCTGTGAGGTCCCTTCCAACCCAAACCATTCTATTATTCTATGATAGGGCTGGGAAACAGAAGTGTTCTTCCATTGTTGCTGCTGTTATTTTGGTAGAAGGCACAAGAGAAGTTTGAGGCCACGTGGCTCTGGTGCCTTCAGGAGGTAGCACTGCTGCTGGGAGCAGGCCGGGATGTGCTTGTGGGTGGTGGGATGGTTGTTTTCCCATCTGGTGGCTAGCACTTGTGCAAGCATTGCCTTTTGTGCATGATAAGTGATTTTTTTTTCACCCTGTTTCATGATTTCAGGAAAACTTTCAAGTTTTACTCTCTCACTTTCCTAGCAGAGACGGTAAAATGCTGGGGGAGGTGGACACAGGGTCTGTGTTGTTGCGTTGTGAATTGTGCTGCTGTTTGCCTCTAAAAGCTGAAGTCTTTGAACGCTCTGAGGAGCAGCAGGTGTTTCTCATGTCCCAGCTGGTTTTCAGTTATTTCCTTATGAAACTCGTTATTACAAGAGCTGATTTTTGGTTGGAGATACACTTTGCAAAGAATTTTCTCCTCATGTTGCAATTTATTGTTCCAGATGTTGGTAATTAAGATGCAGTAAACTTTCCTTTCCTAGGGTCCTGTGGCAGATAACAAGTCTCCGAAGATCTGAGATAACTTTGTTCATTTTGGCACTGCGGCTGTAATGCGCAGCCTGATCTTTCCCAGCAGAGCTTACAGCAAGAAAAAAAATCATCCTTGAGGCTTCTCATTTTTATACTGACCTTTTTCTCAACTTGAACCATTTGCTTCTTTTTGAATATTGAGCAACTTTATTATAAATCAGGCAACGCTCTTCTAAAACAGTTGGATTGAAAAGGAATGGGGTGAAGAACATGGTAGAGACCCTGAAATCTGGGGTGATGGAAGCCCTGCTGTGTTCACACGAGGCCCATCCCTATGGCCTTGTTTGAAAATTAGGGTTCGCTCCCAGTGGGAGCTTGCTGAGAATCACAGAGCATGTGCCACAGGGGTTTCAACTTGGCCCATCACTACTTTGCCAGTGCTGCAAGACTCATAGACTCATGGAATGGTTTGGATTGGAAGGGACCTTTAAAGCTCATCTAGTTCCAACCCCTCTGCAGTGAGCGGGGACATCTGCAACTAGAGCAGGTTGCTCAGAGCCCCGGCCAACCTCACCTTGATGTGGCCATGAAGTGCAGCTACTGCAGAACTTGATTGAGAATGCTGAAAGTGCTGGAGAGGAGAGATGTGTGTGGATGAAGGCTTTGGGAAACAACAGTTTATTGATCATGAAGGCTCACTACAATAATTTTTTTTACCGATGGGAGTAGAAGTCAGATCCTGGCAGTGTGTCTGTTTGGAAAAAAAGGAATAAATCCCATTCTGTGGAAGACTGTTTCCTCATCTGCCTCTGGAAAACAAACTCCATTGCCATCAAACCACTTTCTAAATAATCAGTATTTCAGGGAGCTTCGAGAACATGTCTTATTATAGACATGGCACTTCAGGGCATGGTTTAGTGGTCGTGGTAGTGTTGGGTTGATGGTTGGAGTTGATGATCTTAGAGGTCTTTTCCAACCTAATGATTCTGTGATTCCAGGACTAGTGGCTTGGTTTAGAGAAGTTTTGATCATTTGTCTTCAGCAGGAGCCCAGTAAGTGAAGGCATGCGGTACCATTTCACTGCTGCTGAGTTGTGTTACTGGAAGAGTTGAGAAGCAGCTAAGTTGAGTCCTTGGAAGTGGTAGATAATGTACAAATGTGACAAAAACAGGAGTCCAAAAAGGCTGCTTCCTGGAAGTGTCTGAACCTCCTCCTGGGTTTATATGGTTAAACTGGGAGTACTGTATGAACTTCAGGTATTTCAGCCTGTATCTTTTGCTGTTAAAGGCATAGGAGGAAGTTCCTGGTGTGACGCTTTATTAGAAGTTCACAAGCTCCCAGGACGTTGTCCCTTGATTTTATTTTTTTTCTTTTCTTTTTGGGTTTGTTCTGTTTCGAGCCTGGGATCAGGTCTCTCCCATGACTGTCTCGTTCCCAGTGTTGCTCCACTAGCACTGTCTGAAGAGCAAGTTCATGCTGAAGTTCTTACAGCACCTCCTTTAGCTGTGACCATCAACCAAATGTTGCAGGCAAGGGGCAGGAAATTGAGAAGCTTTTGGGGAGTGAAATGCTTTCCTGTGTGTTATCTACCAAATTTTAAAACACTTTAAAAGCTGTTTTGTGGCATCAGACCTTATTCTGAGTGTTGGGGAATATGTGATGAAATGCTGCGTCACTTTTCTCGGCAGACAGGACTCATTGGACCCTGACTTCAGGACCCTTGCATTCAGATGACTTCTGAGCATATGACTCAGGAGATTTCTTCCCAAGCCCTGGGTGATGCGAGAGCTGCGGTGAGGTCTTGTAGTAGAATTCCCCACTTTGTGCCTGAGGGCTCCTCTTGTGAAGCTCTGGAGCTGTCTCCAGCTCACGGATCAAGTGTGGGCAGATCTGTTGCTGGCTTCTCAGGTACTTTCAGGGTGTTACACAGCAGACCTGCAGGGTCACTTTGAGAAGTCTGCTGACATATAGAATCATGTATTTTTTTTAAAGAGCAAAATAATTCTGTGGTCTTCAACCCTCAGCAGAGGGTTGTTTAAACAAAACAGAAAAGCAAAGCCCTGTAGCAGTCTGGGGCCTGTTCTTGGGGGTTTTTGTTGTTGTTTTGGTTTTTTTCTTTAGATGGAACCACTTATGCCATCTTTTAACAGTAGCAGGGAGCGCTTCAGGCCACTCCTCGCATCCCACCCATGCATATCTTTGGTGGCAGCAGCTGAAGGCATGTAATCACTGTGAGTGCAAGGGTTTGGAGGCCAGAGCTTGCCCTCCGTGCTGACAGTCACGCAGAGCACAGGGCTACAGGTCTGTCAGGTGCTGGGCACTGCAGCCACCCGCAGCAGGCAGAGCTGGGAGTTGTAAGCCTAGGATGGATTTGGGCTGTGGAAAGATATGTATTAGCTGAATGAGTTGGTGCACGGGAGTGGATGCTTGGACGTGGTGGAGGAAGCAATTCTTTGTGCTTGTCTCCTTCAAGAAGGTCATGTTCAGATGATATTAGGGCCCTTGGATTTCCAGTTTTTGTGGTGATGAAAAGGAAAGCATTGATGTTTAGAAATGCCCTTTAGCAACTGAAAACCTTTAGTTCACTGGTGACATTAGAGGATCATATTGATTAGAAAAGTCAGTGTCTGCAGACCTGGGTTAGCTGGAATGGGATTGGGAAGCAGGTTGGGCAGCCTTGCTCCTGGGGCTTAAACAGCAGCTCGCCAGAGGAGCAGTCAGAGCTTGGGCAGCCTGCACACAGCGAATGGGTTACTAGCTAAATTTTAAGGAAAAAAAAAAAAAAGCTCCTTACGTGCAGAGGGGTGGGTTATGTTGTCTACACAACTTGGTTATCTCCTGGCAGCATGGTGGGTGAGGTGCCAGGTCTTGGTTATGGTAATCAGGGAAATACAATCATAAAATCATAGAATGTGTTGGGTTGGAAGGGACCTCTAAAGGCCATCTAGTCCAACCCCCCTACAATAAGCAGGGACATCTCCAACCAGGTCAGGTTGCTCAGAGCCCCATCAAGCCTGACCTTGAATGACTCCAGGGATGCAGCCTGTCAATAACTCAGTCAATGAATTAAAGCAAGATATCTGTCATTTTGGCACATTGGAGATGGACTGCACACGTGGCAGGTTGCAGTCAGTCCATGACAGCTCCACCCTGAAGCTCTTTTCTCCTGACACGTTTCCCCTGCTCCAGCATGGGCTTTCCACAGCCACAGCTCTTTTAGGGAATGTTCATCCACTCCAGTGTGGGGTCCTCCATGGGCTGCAATGTGGGCTGTCTGCTCCTCCATTGTCCCTTCATGGGCCACAGGAAAATACCTGTCCCCTCCCCAGCCCTAGGCACTTGCTGGGCTGTTTCTTGCACTTTTTTCCTCACTTCTCTGTGGCCTTTTGCCTTTTCTAATGTCCACCTGTGCTGCTGATGGGCTCAGCTGTGTCCTGCATTGGGGCCATGGCAGAGCCGGCTGGAACTAGCTGGAACCAGCTGCATCGGGCATGGGGCAGCCCCAGCCTCTCCTCACAGAGGAGCCCCCACAGCCAGCACCTGGACACACACCCGGTGGAAGGCTTACCTAAACCACTTTAACTTTTAGTCACAAGTGTGAAGAAAGGGTGACAGGCAAGCGTGTGAGAGCTGGCAGCCCAGGCATCACCACCTCCTCATCCTTTGCTGTAAGTTGATTTTTATTTTTTCACTTTTCCTTTCTTTTTTTTTTGTTGGATTCTCAGAAATGCCTTTTATTTGTAACCTCAGTTTAGGAAAGAAACACTTGTTTTGCAGCCATGTCTGCAGCTATAACTAGCTTGGGGTTCTCCTTTCCCAGTTGTCCCTAAAGGGCTGCTGCTATCTCACACCCTGGTGGGGTTATGGCTGACCCCTCAGGGCTGACCTCAGCTGGGTCTCACCCATCTCCAGCAACACTGGGCTTGCTGTGGTGGCACAGGTGAGGGGACCATGAAGAGGGCCGGGGGGTTTATGAGCCTCTCAGTCAGCTTCGTGCAGCCAGGCCCTGGGAGGTGGACAGCAGGAGCTGAGCCAAGCCTGGAGTGGCAGCCCTGACTCTAAATGGAGAGCTGGAGGTAAGTGTGCGTGCTTTGGGTGCCTCTCTGCCTCTCAAAGTCTCTGAACAAACGTTGAACCATGCTACTCCCAAGATTTCTGCTGGCAGTGGTCTCGGCAAGGCCAGCACGCCCGGTTGCTGATAGTAATCTCTTTAATCTCTACCCCTTCCTTCAAGTGGATCTTTGCACCATAGCAAAGGGAAAGAGCTTGCAAGTTGTGGAAGGGACAACTACAGGCTTGCTCAACTTGCTTCAGACTTGTATGCACAGCAGTGTTTCTCATTGATGCTAATGCCATATTCCCAACAAAAGAAGGCCACAAAAATGATCAGAGAATATCTTTGTGAATCAAATAAACTTGTTCATAATGACAAAACATATGCAGTTAAAATAACTGTGGAGCAAATATGGCTGAAAGGTAGCAATCAAGACTTTTAGACTTGAAATTTTTATTAAAAAATTATCTGCAGAAAAATTGGAACCTTAATTTATTTCATTAGCTGTGAGGAATCAAAACTTTCAGGTATTTTCTGGGGAAGATGGTACTGTTGAGTGCAAGGAGCTGGCATAACGTCACAGTTAGTCTAATTAAACATTTCTTCTAATGTTAGATGTGGTTTAGCATCCAGACTGAGTAGTGTAACAATTTATCATCAGCGTGGGCATTTCCAGTAAAATGGCAAATCTAATAAACCATAATTACTTCTTGGCATTGGAACTGCTCTACTGAAACTCATTATAGTAGTCATTGATCTGTCTTTAAAAAACTTGTAGTGTTTTTTTAAAAATAAAAACATTGGCAAAACAATTCACCTGAAAACTGCTAGATTTTTTTTTTTTTCCTATGATATCACGGCAATTGTGGGACAAGAAGTTGTGGGTCTGAGTGTCTGCAGCGTAGCCCTAGCTCTGCGTAGGCCAGGGCAGCAATTCAGTTCATAAAGCTGAAGAAAGCAGGACACCATTCAAATGGCAAATACTATAACTGCTAACAACTTTCTAGCTTACACCTTTTTTTTGTTTTCTTTAACTGGGTAACTTTATTCTTTCTTAAATACTTTAAGCCTTTGAGTGTTCTTATCATTGTCTACAAAACAACTTCAGCTTTGATTGACTGTTTGCTTTAGCTTCAGTTATGATCTTATGCAGTGGGGTGGGAAATGAGCAGTTTTAAACAAAAGCCAGTGTAAAGATGCATAATAATACAATCAAGTTTCAGAATTCATGAATCTCAATATGCAAGCTATAAATCACAATCTCACTGGTGGAAGGGACACAGGGATTTTATGTTTAAGGTATCAGAAAATTGTTTCTATGTTATACTAAACCGAACGGTTGTGTTTAAGGTCTGCTACCATTTGGATACTATTATACTGAGGAACTCAATTCAGCAAAGGCTTACCTCTACCTGCCTCTGAGTACTACAGGATTTAAGCACATACCAATAGCTAGCAGGCCTCTGGCACCCGCTCTGCGCCTTGGCAGCCTGGGATTGCCTTTCTAGCTGTAACATGGTGATTAAGTAACCCATACCAAAATTCCCTCTAGAGCATACCTTAACAAAGGAATGTCTATTGTGTGCTAGCCAGGTGCAATAGTAAAAGTACTTTTTCCTTGTAAGACTCTTCTTCCTTCACTGAGAGTGGTGTATTCATCCAAAAGCAGCTCTGGAGAGAAAAGCTGCTGCTTTTTTCTCTTTGTTCTTTCAGAAACTGCTGACAAATGTAGCTGTAAATGTTTTTATTTTGCGATTTTAATGAAAGTAATGCTGGCTGTTGAAGCAGTCAGCTTTTCCCTGGCAGCGCAGCAGTCCTGGGAAGGCAGGACACTAACAAGATTGCAATGGAAAAAGGACTTTACCAGATTGCTGCAGAAAAACACTTTTCCTTCTGAAATTGTTCACCAAACGCTGCAGCAGAGATTGAGAGTATCCTACTTATCCAGCGAGGACACGGGCAGCAGCTGGTCTATTTTCCAGTTGTGTGTGGGTGTGTGCACACCAATGGGTCAGCTTCTCTGTCTGGCTGGACGTAGCAGTGAGGAGCGCTGAGTCATCTGAAGAGTTTCTCTGAGTTTCTTTAAAAATAGGAAGGGAGGGGGAGAAAAATATTGTTCCTAAGTGGTTGCTTGGAATTGCTTCTGGCAGGGGCCAGATTGCAATTACAGATGTGCTGAACGCAGTGTCAGCTCTCTTGACAAATTCAGTATTTGTGCTGCTGTCCACAGTATCTATTTCAGACAGCTTGAGCCATGAAGTGTTCTGCCTGTAAGGTTGAGAGTGTGAGTAGAGCTTGCAGATGCTGACAGAGCCTCAGGTTTCTGTTCCTCACGTGTGTTCACCACTGATTACTGTAATGAGGGGACCAAGTGATTTTAAAATTAGAGTACCATCAATTTGCACTTTTTTTTCTGTGAGATCTGTGCTTCTCTGTAGACTGAGTAAAAATCGAAGCCTAAAACTTCTCCTTTCTTTGCAGCTAGGCTATTCAGTCTTTCTTTATAGTCTGGAAGCATAACATTGATCTGAAGATATTATTCTAATTTCAGTATTTTCTATCACATTTTCTGGGTGTTCAATTGTTTGATTAGATTTTTTTGACCATTGCTGTGCCTGGAGCAGAGATTTTTATTGAGCTACTCTGGAAGATGCTCTGTGAATTTAGAGTTCTGCAACATATACAGATAGGTCTTGCAGACTCTATCGCTTGAATTAGTCAATACTGATACTTATCATCTGCCCTATGTGAATAAAAAGGGTAGCTAAAAACCTGAAACTGAGTTTCCTGTCAGTGAGTGCTCTTAAGTGATTTTCAGGTATGTTAGAGATAAGGAAAGCTGATGCTTTGTAAATGCCAGTTAGAGAATTTTAACTAATCTTAACCCTGCCGACACCACGTTTTTGATGTCTCCACTGCTTACTGCTTTATGAGAACCCTGTCTTGTAATTACAATTGATTCATCCTTGGCAGAAAAAAAATGGCTGACTTAACAAAACTTTGCATGTAACTTTTTTTCCTGAAAGCAGATTTTAAGTATTAAAATGCTTAGACCAGGAATTCTTTCTGAAAGATGCCCCGACACCAACTGGGCTTTTCAGGACTCCAGAAAACACTCTAAGACCAATTCGCCTAGCTGCAAACTGGTTTCTTGTGAGGAGGTATGCAATCAGACTTGGTTTGACCATTGTTTCACTTCCAAACATGGAGTAATTGAGAGTCACCATACTCTGCCATGCAGTAGCACCCTTTCTGGGCTCCTTTCTGTGTTACTCTTGAGATGGTGTATGCAGGCTGCACAACTAACAGAAGAGGATCGGCCTGCATTTGGTGTCGGTCAATAGTCAATAACTCACCTGTGGTCAAGTGAGTTGTTTTTGAGCAATAAATAACAACTTAGACCAAATGCAGCCTCAGCTGTATTGCAGTTGGAAAAAGGGAATGATTGGAGGGGAAACATCCATCGGAGGTCAAAGAGGCCTTTCATCAAAGCATTTATTTTTTAATGCACTCAGAACCTCTAGATAGGCTGATGCTGCTTCAGATGTGAAGGGCAAGATGTGAAACACAGACGAGTGTTTTATGTTCTTGGATGTGGAAAAGAATGAAAAGCTAATCTTGCACTGCTTTGTGTTTCATAGGTGCAAAACGGATCTCAGATTAGCTCAGGGCTGACTGGGAGTACACTGAGCCTTGGGTGGGTGAGGGCCAGCTGCCTGACTCTGAGGATAGAGATTCAAGAGATGAGCAGGTGCAATGACTTCTCACTATCAGGAAGGGGAATTTTGGCTTCTGGTTGTCTGTTCTCCTCACCTGCATTGCACCTGCTCTGATCCTCACTGCATTGCTTCCTTCAGAAAGGCTAAACCAGCACAGGGAAGTGAGTCATTAAGCTTCACTTAATTTAAAGAGCTTAGTGAAAAGTGAAGCTCTGGAGCTGGCAAAGGGAGGAGGAGAGATAGACACAACTGTCACGAGGCAGAGGGAGGTAAGAGAGCGTGGAGAGCAATGTTGCGCTGCTGTATTAGGGTCATAAATAGCTAAATGAGTGTTACTGCCTGTGAAACCTTAACTAAGCACCTAGTATGTAAGACTCAACATGTCTGAATACCATGGAGGAGCAAGGAAAATGTTCTTGTTTCCTTATTACCTCCACTCAAACATGTAGAAATTAAACTTGTACCTGACAAAGAAGAAAAAAGCAATTATCATTTAAAAATAAGTGTCTGTGAAGCTTAAAACTACTGAAATTGTGATTTTTTTTTTTTTTCCATCTTTTTTGCTAAGGACCATTTGCGAGTTTCATTGTGCTGTTAGCCTCAGGTTTGTCATGGTTTACAGCCTGGACTGAGGTGAAATTTGTGGTATGCTGGAGCTGAAATTTCTAAGTTCTTCTTCCTAAAGTATCTCACCTAATGAGATGTAGCTTTAAAGTATCATTTATATTAACATGTAAAGCAGAAACACTTCAGTTAAAGTCAGCGCATTATTTGTGACATTTAGGTTATTTAGGTTGCAATTAGAAATAAATGCTAATGTTCAGCTCTGTCAGTGACTGGTTATGATAATCTGTTCAGTATATGGGCAAGGATGTGAAATATAACATGCAGACCTAAAGTTTTGTTAAAAACTCTTTCAAACAGTAGTAAATTACGAACATTTTGCTAATTCCTCATTCTTTCATAAAGCTACTCCAGGTTGATCTTGTCCTCCTCTGCTTTTCTATGGTCATACTGAAATGGCTTTCAGTCAAGCTGCCCTCAGCTTACACCAGTGAAGACACAGAACCAAATATTCATAATAAAGCCTGTACTGGCTCTGGCTGGGATGGAGTTAATTTTCTTCACAGGAGCCTGTATGGTGCTGAGCTTTGGATTTGTGACTAAAACAATGTTGATAGCACTGCTAACCAATGTTTCAGCTATTGCTGAACAGTGCTTATACAACATCAAGGCCTTCTGTTTCTCACAGTCCTTTTTGGCATCCAGTGTGGAGTACAAGGAGTTTGAGGTAATGATGAATTGAGCTGTTCAGGTGGGTGCCACAATCAGGAATGTGAGGGTGAGGAAGCCCAGCAGCCGGGATCTCTCACTAGGAGCTGGAGGGTTGGCAGAGGGGCAGCAGCAGTCTGCAGCTTCTGGAGGTGGCTCCTGTGGAGCCTGAAAGTGAGGTATCTCTCTGGGAAGCTTTTGTGAACTACTGAGGCCACTGAGGGAGGTATCCAGTGTCTGAGTGAACTCGTTGTGGGGAAGGTGTTCCACAGTGACCTGGATGACAACAGCATAGGTCACTATGGCAGAGTTCTGTAAGAACACACAAGGATGTCATAGATCATGCTTCAGAAAGGGACAGGCTGAGGCAGTAGCTGTGAGCAGAGCAGCCTGCCCACTCCAGTGAATCTCCCCAGTCTGCAGGTCTGTGTCTGGATGTGGACAAACTATCCCAACAGGTCCATTGACTCAAAGCAAATGGCAGTTAATTGGGGAGAGGATGGGAGATGCTGTAGTTCCTTTGGGAGGGGGTGCTACATCAGTTTTTGGGTGGGGGTATGGATAGGATACACCTAATGTCATCAGGGTATGAGGGGGATTTTGGAGGTGACAGCCAGGTTCAGCCAGGACAGGGCTAACTTGGTCAGCAGGAGCCATAGCCAGGCTATTCCATACCATGCTGATGTCATGCCCCAGCATGGGCTCTGGGCCCGTTCTGGTTCCGGAGGGCGCCGCGAGGCGGGAAGGGTGTGCTCAGGGCCGGGACTGCTCTGCCTTGTCGGCGTGCTTGGTTCCGTTTGTTTTGTACACTGTTCTGCTCGCTGTTGCTGTTGTTGTTCTGATTGTTCCTGTGTGTTACTGTATTAAACTCTCCGTATCTCAACTTGCAAAGGCACTTCTAAGACCCCTGCTGTTCTTTCTCGTCGTAGGGGGGTGGGGGTGGGCAGTGGCAGCAGCCGCAGCCACGTGGCTCGGCTCTCGGCAGGGACTGAACCCCCACAGCTTTACTAAACCACCACTCAAGGGAATCCTAACAGTTTTCTGTGTTGGAGTCTGAGGTAAGCCAAACAGGGGACAAGTGGCACAAGTATCTTATGACCAACCCAGAGGCCCTGTGCATCCTTGCACTGGACTGCTTAAGCGAGAGGGTACTTCAAGGACCCACAATGGTAACAGTGGGCTTCTGGTGTAGTTTACTTTGCTCTATATCCACAGCAAGTGCCAGTTGCTACCATGATGGTGCACTGGCGGCATGATGGCACCAACCCAGACTCCCTGGCTCCATTTGTGGCCTGGGTCCTTGACTGGAATGGCCAGAAGGCAGACATTTTGGAGCACTGCCAAAGGAGAGGCTCATGCGGAAGAGGCTCCACTGTATTACCAGAATTACCAGAAAGTGAGAAGCACTATGTTGTTTACAGATGGGTCCTGCTGTACTGTGGGGAATTCTTTGCGATAGAAAGCTGCTGTATGGAGTTGTACTTAGCAAGTCACAGAAACTATTGAAGGAAAATGCAAACTGAGTCTGTGGAAGTGAAAGCCATCTATCTAGCTGGCCCTGGACATAGTGGAGAGAGAACATGACCAGTATTCAATCTCTATACTAGCTACTGGGATGGTAGCAAATGCGTGGTAGGGCAGGCTACAGCAATGGAAGTACAACTATTGGCAGTGCAGAGGTAACCCCATCTGGGTTGCTGTGTTGTGGCTAGACACTGTCCTGGAAGAGAACCTTGTTGTGAAAGTTCATCATATAGATGCTTGCGTTCCCAAGAGACGTGTCACCAGCAAACACAGATATGTGCAGAAATTGAAGAGGTTGAGGTGGACCTTGACTGAGAACATGAGTTACCTATTTGTACCACATAAGGCATATGACACATCAGAACATGTAGGAGGTGATGCAAGGTATAACTGGCCTCCTGACTGAGAGGTGGAATTGACCACTGACACAGTTGCACAGGTTATCTATGAATGCGAAACGCCATAAGCAAGCAAGTTGAGCAAGTAAAGCCTCTCAGGTATGGAGGATGGTGGCTGAGCTATCTTTCTGGAGGGCCTGGTAGGTCAATTCCATCACACTATCACAAACATCATGTGTTTTCCAGGAGGGAGGTGACCAGAGGATGTGTGGCAACGTCCTCCGTAACCTATACCATCACCTGAGACACCATCCTAGGCCTTGAAAATGAAGCACTGTGCCAGCATGGCATCTCAGAGTGAACTGAATCAAAAAATGGGACTCGCTTCTGAAACAGCCTCAGACAAGAAAGGGCCAAGGAAGATAGCATTGATTGTGTGTATTGCATCTCCTTTCAGGCATCAGCTTCTGCAAAGATTGAAGGATGCAATGGACTGCTAGAGGCTACACTGAGAGCAAAGGGCACTGGGACTGGCACAGATCGGGGTGAAAATTTAGCTTGAGCCAGTTGGCTGGTTAACAGTAGAGGCTGTGCAAACTGATTTGACCATGCCTAAACCAACCCACTAGGTAGTGTGTGGAGGTGAGGTCCTGGCACTGGCTGGGAATGACCATATAGGTTCCTTTTTCCTTGGGAAAAGGTGCACCCGTTCATGGGACTGCTTTTACTCAAGGACCAAGGTACACTTGGTGGGTAATGGAGAGTGGTGGGGGATTGCAATGGGAAGCTCAGGTCTTATAATCTTGGGGAAAAATAATGTGTGATTTATGTGAGACTCCATGGTCAGCTGGAGCCATGAAGGGGTAGGTGTGAGTACAGTTACTTTTGAGACCAGTCCGGGACCCCAGCATGGGGATTCAGGGACTGGTCCTTCAGTCACATGGTGCTGGTGAGGGCAGCCACACAATTTGAGGGGTTGGGGTTGCTTCATGATATTACATTGGGGTTGGAGTTGCATTAGGAGATTTCGCTGGGGCTAAGGGTGTGGGATGGAATTTGTTTGAGTCAGGACCTGGCCCCAAAGTTTTTGGGGTTGGGACCAGCTCCAAAGGTATTGGGAGTCAGGAGGATAGTCCCATAGTCATTTAGGGATGGAGAGGGATGGCTCCTAAATTATCTGGGGCCAGGAGGAGAAACCCCACAGGCTTTAGAGCCAGGGTTGTATCATATTTGGGTTAGTGGGGTGTGATCTAACCTGTTGGAGCTGGGGGAGCGATAGCCCCACAGTTGTTGTGGTTGGGAAACAGTCCCAAAAGTAGGTGCAGCATGTGTTTGGCAAACGGGCATCAACAGCCTGTCCCCAAAGCCCGTTGTTTGTCACCTGAGGACTCCTGGCTTGGGTGGATGGGAGGGCTTTGTTGTCCTGCAGCACTGTGATGTTGTCTTCCTGGTCCTTGCCTGCTCTTGGCTCTTGTCATGCAACTGAGAAACAGACCTCAGGTTTTCCCGAAACGCTTTGTTACACATACGTTTACCCACTCACTTGTCTCTAAGTATTAATCTGAATTTTGAATACCTTTTAAAGGTAAAATGCAGTTCTTCATACAGCACCTTCTAAATGATGTCACTTTTGTTAAGAAAGCATTGAAATAGGATCATAGGCCTGCAGAGGTGCACAATGAACATACCAAAGCTTGGTGTGAAGTGGATGCCTGTGAGAGACAAGTCACACCATTGGCAGTATAACATTTTTTTAAATGCTTTTTATTTTCTTGAGGAAACCTGGTATGAATCGTCTTCTCATTGATATTCTAATGGACTTACAAGGTACAAATACTCTGATTAAATCAGAACAAGCATAATGACTTCATTATCAGATACATTTTTGTTCTATTTAAATTCATCCATCTATCAAAATGCTCAGTGAAATACTAACAGGGCACTCACTAGTTGCAAAATAGATTAATTTCAAATTCTAATAGACAGGAATTGATCTAATCATCACTCCAGGGTTCTTGGAGAATTAAAAAAGCAACCAAAAACCTCTCAGAAGAAAAATGTTTTACTTTTTGGACACTAATAGAGGTCAATAGTGACAAAATATGGAGAAATACCTTTTTCCCAGCTCTGATTTTAACATATTTGTCTAAATATGAATTGTGTACATGAAAAAAAATCAGCTTCTTTCTTGTGATAAAGCTGTTCTCTCCCTACTCCAACCTTTAGAATAATTTCTTCTAGTTATAAAAAAAAAAAAGCTCCCATAGAAACTATGTAATTCCAGCTGAAGCTGGATCCAATGGGAGACTGTGGCTTGTCTTGGATGAATGCAGAATTTCGCAGCATGAAGGCTGGTTTGTGCTCTGAACCAGGGGTTCATCGTGGAACGCCTAGGGCCTGAGTTTCCATTCCGGGACCTGTCACTGTTGCTGATGTACTGTGTGAGTGGGAAGTGCCTGACAGATGTCTGTGAAGGCGGGGCCAAGAGAAGTTTCTGGCTGTGAAGCAGCACCTCAAAATGCGCAGTGAATCTCGTGAAGGGCCATGATTGGGTGAATAACTCCTCTGCTGGTGGCAAGCTTGGAGGGGCAATGTACCGCTTAGGTTTCCTCAGTGTGGTATGTGCAGGAAATCCTCTCTAGGTTTGGCTTTGATCATATGACCTTGATCCATATTGCTAAGTTTTAATGATCTTCAACAATCTTCATGCTGTTTTCAACAGAGTGGCCTGATACTATACACAGAAGATAGGATGTTTGGAAACCTCCTCTCCTTCCTTACCTGCTATCTGGCCTGTCTCAGCCTTAAACCACCTCATCCTGTTTCCCTAACTCAAAAGTATTTTGCAACTTCCTGTGGAGTTGGTCTTGGCTCCCTCAAATCCTTTCCTCCCACCAACCAATTTATCCCAGGGAAATTTTTGCACCTGTTCAAATCCTTTCTTGTTTCCTACAACCCACTCCAGGCAGGGACCCCACAAGCTCAGGTCCCAGCAGGTCCTTCCCACTTCTTGCCCAGTGCTCCTAGCCTGCCCACGTAGATGATTGCTGGTAGACCTGCCTTGTCCTGCAGACAGGTTGCAGTGTGGCCTCCTGGTGAGCCAGCTCCTCTCTTGGGAGACATCCAGGCTTGCCATCAACAAGCCAGGCTGGGGTAAAAGGGAAGATCTCCAGCATGTGCATGCATAAAAAGCAGGGGAAAGGAAAATGGGCAGTCAGCATTTGAATCAAATTCATTGGGAGCTCCTTGCAGTTCCCTTCTCACAACAGAGAACACCTCAAAATATCAGTGAAAATTATTCCCTTATGGGAATATTACGCAGCCATTAACAAAACCTCTCTGAATTTTCAAGCTGCTCTTTTAAATGTTGTGGAGAATAGACAACTGCTGCATGGTCGGCATCATTGGCACTCTGGTAACCCTGCTCAGCTATGGCATTGTTTTGTGTCCAGTAAGAACTAATAAAAGTTCCATTTTGGCCATATAAATAAATGGATGAAGTTCACCCATGCAGCTGCAGGCTTTTACCCTTATTAGGCTTATCTCCGACCCCTACTTCAATGCCTTTTACACTCACGTGCAATTACATTGCATAGAACAAATGTAATTACTTTGCACAACTGATTAGTATCTTACACCTGCTGTACTTCTAATTTAAATAACCACCCTAAAATTGTTCATGAGGACACTGTTTTGCTGATGTTCCACTTAGAACTAACCATTCAGTTGGCAGTACAAGTAACAGTGCCTGGCCATATGTTTCTTTCCTTCCCTAGGACCATCCTTTCAGTTGCTTATAACTTTGTCCAACTACCAGTCCTTTTGTGTGCCACAAGGCATAGTTTTCTTAGGAATGCTTCAACTGAAATTGTTGAAATGGAACCAAGTTAAAGGAAAAAAAATATTTTTTTGTTAATGCTAAAAATATTCTTTTAACAGTTTTCAGCAGTGGTAGTAGAATTCTTGGTCATCTGCAGGCAACAGAGCACTGAAAGAGTCAACTTTTCAGACAAAGATATCTAACCTTGGTCCAGTAGCAGGGGAGATGTTGAAGCAAACCCCAGTGCAATCATAAACCTTCCCAGAATTTCAGTGAATTCAGTTGTACGGTGTAGCTAAGTAAGTGTTTCCTGGTCTGAGTAAGTGTTTCCAGCTAACAGGGTCCGAGTCCACACTATTGATATCCTCCCATGGCTGTCAGGAAGGATGACTGTGGGATGCCGGGTTCCCCTCCTGCTGTCCCAGCTGTAGGATTTATCTGTCAAGTTCTGAGCTTGTATGAATAGGGATACAGTTTCACCAAAATAGAAGGAAATATATCTGTAATACTGTTCCCTTATCCAACGTTCCTCTGCCTAGCTGAAAGCATGGAAACAGCAAAAGTTCTTAGCTAAGCACAGAGAAATACTGAGTATCACTAAGGAGTAAAGAATACTTTTTTCCCAGTCTTAAGAGCCAAGCTTAGCAGAGACTTAAATCAGGCTCAAACAAAATGCTGGTCACAAAAATTATCAATCCAAGTGTCTGATCTGGCAAAAATTATAAATGAATGGGATGGTGCTGTCACCTCTTGCTGAAAGTACACACACACATACAATGAGGGTGAATGCTTAGGTGAGGGAGAAGGGTGGGAGGTCTGTGAAGTACCACCATGGGAAGTATTAAAGACGTGTCAGTAACAACAGGTGAGTTGTATGCCCTTTAAACACTTCAATATGTAAAAAGATACTCTAAAGGAAAATAGAACATGGGCAAAGGTGTTAGGGAGACCTCCCAGAGAGCTTCTACAAATCTTCTACAAGTATGAAAATCTTTGACAAATTTGCTTCTCATTTTAGTGGGGAATCCATAGGTTTTGGCCTCCATATGATTGCTTCTCAACAGGTCAGCTGAAATGTGTAAAGCTTAGGTTTTTCCTGTGCATCCCCAACCATCTGTATCTTCCAAAGATTAAATGTTTCTTGTACTGAAATGTCTCAATTCTGCAACTAGTCAAATATACTTTGCAAATATTTATGAATGTAAAGGTTTATTATTGTATTTCACAATGTGCCAATGCACTAATCTTCTATAAAACAAGTATTAGTCCAATGAATTCTGTACAGTAAGTGAATATTGAGATTAACATAACTGGATAATCCCATTGGGCATAACAACATCTATAGGAAAGGTGATTTCTTGGAGGAGATTCAAACTGGTACTTGAAAATCTTCCTATCCCTGTAACAGTTGTATTGCTAAGAGGAAAAAATGATGCAACTTAAACGTCAGGAAAATTGTCATAGTGAAAGTTTTTGTTTCTTCACACTGGATATGATTTTGCAACATGCATCAATAATTTCTGGATGTGTTTTTGGACAAGGCTGCATAAGATACAATTTTTCTTCTACATGTAGCAATTTGGAGTAAAAGTGCTGCCAGTTAAAATTTTTCAGTGCCCTTTTACTGAGCTTAGCCCATTTCAAATGACATTTCACAGGTAGCGCAAGAACAAATCATCAGCAGGGCAGTCATGTTTAGCTGCTCATTAATGAAATCAGTGTTATGAAGCATGGATTGGCAGAATGAACAAAGCTGAAGCAATTACTAAACTCTCTGCAGAAATGAGTAGAAAATTGAGGGTCTCATTTAAATTGTTAACATCTTACCAGTATTGGATTTGAACCCACGAACAATTAATTTGATCATCTGCCATACATATTAATTATGATGATGCTGCAACAATTGAGGCTTACCCTCTCAAGTGGTGGGAAAAGGAGGTAGGAAAATAACATACTATGTCGTTGTTAGGGCTGCTCTTAAACAGGGAAAAGTGTATTAAATCACTTACTTTCTTGAGCATCACTTTCCCCTCTTGGTGGGAGGGAGAACACACAGTGGAGGAGCAAAGGGAAGACACACAGGTGTCACTATGCTGCACTTTGCTACCTGTGCCTGTTACTGTCACTGGTGGTGCTCTCTGAGCAGCAGGGCTTGCTCCTCAGAGCTAGCTAATCACCAGCAAAGAGCCTTTCTCAGGCTAGAGAGAACTGTAGGCTCACCAGTTACTAATCCAAAGTCCCTTGCAGGAGACCAGGGTAGGCATTACTAATGTCTCAGGCTGCACCAGCCAAGTCATTAATTTTCTGATTAACAGCAGCTCTTACAAAAAGAGACTAAACTGTGCATTACACTAAATATAAATCTATTGCAGTGGCACTAAATTGGGTAGGAGCAAGTGAAACAGCCCAAATGAAGCTCATACCTTGCTAACAGGCCAGTTAGACAGACAGGTCATAACTTTTGAATAGCTTGGAACAAATCTGTGGCGTATACAGTTTCCAAAATGCCTACATTATCTATTGCTTAATCAGTAGTTGTGTAAGAAATCACTGTGGTTATCAGAGCATAGGAAACAGCTTTACTGCTTCCATTAAGAGGTACCATTATGCTATAGCAACGCATTATCTTCATAAATCATTTGTACTGGGAATATATTTGTCAGGTTTCAAACAGATTGTGTCATTATCACACAATTTTATTTCAAGGGTTCATAACAGAGAATTAGATATGACATTTGGTAATATAAACAGTGCACTTGACTTGCATAGCAGTTAGCCATAAATGTTTAAAGAACTCGGCCCTAAAGGATTTTCATACTGCTGTTTGACAGCAGGTTCTCAGAATTCATACTGTACATATCATACATATAAGAGCAGCTTGTGAGTCACTGGATCGGCAATGGTATGCGATGAGTGTTGCAAAGTGAGCACAAGTGCTTTGCAGTGAGTCAGAGATGCCAACACAGTGTGCACAACACTTCTGGTGGAAAAAGTTAAAAGGAAAAAAGAGGAATCCAGGAAGGGTTACAACTCTCAAACTCACCACATTTGTTATCTCTTAAATGTGGAAGACTCAGAAATCTGAGAGGTAATAGACCAGTAGCACAGTGGCAGTGTTAATGATGTCTGTCAATGTGTTAATATTACTTTGTACTGAAAATACAGAAATACACCGAGTGATATAGCAGAAGAACCAGTGATTTGTCATGTCTAGCTGTATGTCACAGGCTGCCAAAACTGAACGGTGTCCAGAATGTTTTCTCCTGTGAGTACGTGGGTTTTTCATTTGCTGTACCCTTAGCATCTTAAGGAGCTCTGATAGGGCATATGGGGTCCTGTAATTTCACTTACTTGCTGAAGTGTCACAAGTCTCCTTTAGCAAGTTGCTTGATTTCATTATTAATCAATTTGTTCTTCTGTAAAATGAACATGAAATCTTTTGCCTCCTGTGGGTGCCCAGAGAAGCTAAACTAAGTGAAGTCTTCAGATAATTACAGTGTAAATGCAGTCTTTTTTTCACAATGCAACAAGGCTACGTGGCAAGTTGACAATGGGAAAAGTTATGTCTGGAAACAGCGAGTACTTCCTTCAGCTCCCAGGCCAGCAATAAGGCTGGATATCCACACTTGTTATCCAGCACATCCTGCTTTCTGATTATTGTGTTACATTGCTAAGTCTAAAGGTATGGTATTTCCAAACTAACAGTTTCCCCATCTTATTCTCCTGTAGCCCTTCAGATCCGTGATTCACAACCAGGGAACTTGTAGCTCTGAAATGGATTTGTTTTTTCTAAAATGTTATGATGAATTGGTTATTTTAAAAATAATTCTAAAATAGAGATTGATGTCAAAATGGACATCTGTTGTTGGACTGCACCCACTGGAGTGACAGCAAGGTGCAAATAAGAATGGCCATTATTAAGCTTTTTTCTAGATAAGTTTTGATTGTAAATCCTGGCCTTTGCTGCTTTTGAACAGTTTGTTTCTGCTTTACATAGTAAGGGCAACACGTTTCACACTTCTCAGCATTTACAAGTTAAATATCACTGGCATCAATTATTACTATAGCTTTGAATAATACAACTTTAACAGAAAAAGGTTCCCCTTTGTTACATTTAGGCAGGTGTTTTAATATCTTAAGTTATGATAAAAGAGTAGTGCATTGTGTAGCTGAATATTCCAAATACAGACTTTTGAGGAGAGGATGCTCTGGCAGTGGTGTTCTGGACAACTTGCTTTCCACCCTAGTCCTACCTCATCGTACCTGGTCCTAGCTTGTAGGACAGGAGAGGTCTCCTGCTATATATTGCATCTGGCACCGTGCATCTCATGACACTGAAGCGTAATAGCACCATTATGATACAAATAAACAATAAACATCCTTTTTTAAAGCAGATGCACAGGTTTACAGGTACTGTTCTCCACTGCTCATGTTATGAGTAGACTATAAGATGAGGGCAGTTGTTTAAGGCGTAGTTGTGGATAGTTTCTCCGGGCTAGCCACCTGTGCAAATACAGCCCATACTGTACATCCAAACACACACCAGAGCCATGCAGCAGCACTTAGGGTCAAATGCAATTTGATATTTTAGGCCTCAGCTACAGAAATACTGCTGCATTGCTTTGGGTTCAACGGGCTGGCGGCAGCATGGTCCCCAGGCAGGTGAGCCTGGCTTGGCCACGGTTACACCCACCTGCCCTGAAGTTTTCAGCTGTGCAGTCCTGCTGCTAGCTCTGAGGAGAGCTGGCCTCATCACTCTGTGGTTTGGATTAACTTTGAGTTAACAGGGTCCTTGTGGCCATAATTTGGCAGTGGTGTGTGTGGCCACAGGGAGGGTGTTTGGTGCCCTCACCCTGTGCCCTGTTCTGTTTTGAAGTTGGTGAATTCCTCGGTGTGGGGGACCAGGTGCAGAGTTTTGGCCAACTCTGAGCTAATTTGAGGGAGTTTACTCTGATAGGAAAAGAGATTGGTGTGTCTTTACAAACAATGGTATTTTAAAAGATGGGGAGGACTTTACAACTATATTTTAACTGCAATATATAGCTTGATGCAATATACCACCTTTTTTTTTTCCCCTGAAGAAGGGGTGGCTTTATCTAATGAAGCCAAAAAGCTTACAGGCATAGTATAGCAGCTTCGCAAAAGAATGTGACTTTATCTATAGGAAACGAGGACAAAAACCTACATCACAATGAGTTTGCAACTTCATCTTAGTAATTTCATGAATTTGCAATTTCACTTGATGTATGTTGTAAGGCACATGTATGTAATAGGCAGATCAGGAAGTTGTACACTCTGAGTACCTCAACCAATAGGGAAAGGAGAAGGGAAATTCGTAGCCAGGAAATTAGGCTAAAAAGGAGGCTGCATCCTCCTCCATCTTTGAGAAAGTCCCCACTAGGATATGCCTATGGACTTTCTCCCTTTATTCAGATAAAGCCTATTTTTTTCCCTCCTCTGTCTCCTATTGGAACATTGACCTCTGACAACAGGATTTTTCAAACACCTCCTGTGGTAAACCGACCCATTATTTTGAAATATCTTTTTAAGTCAGCTAAAAAGAACTACAGTCCCCATAATGCCATGGTTCTGCCGGAAGTCGGAAGCCAGAAGTCGTACAGACGTGGCAAGGTATAAAAACTCAAAAGAAAGCAA
>JAVSBS010002836.1:4137-20063 GCA_033124195.1 Coracias cyanogaster
TGCTTTACAGACAGACAGCCTCTTGGGCGGTCCTTGGCCGATGAAAGCTGCTTGGGTCCAGACTCTGTCCTCTGGAAACTTTGAGTAAAGTTCAAGGACCTGAAGAGAGATTTTCAGGACAATCTTAGGAAGTGAGGCACAGAAGCCTTCAACAAGCGAATTGTACGCATCGTTAGCTCGACCTGATAATCGTTACAGCACCCTGAATATATGAAGGGTAATATACCATTTTGTAGAGCCAAGTGTGAGAACTAAAAACAGGTTAAAAATGCAATAGGACGTCTCTTTCACCCACAAGGTACCAGTTCTCATTAAGAGCAGAGTGCGATGGTACTTCGGCAGACTGGAATGTTTTTTACCGTACAACACCTGGGATCGTTTTATCACACAACGGCCGTCTCATGCCATCTCATGTAAAGGTGAACAAAATGAGGCACTTGAATTTGCGAGCCATCGTAAAGCAGAGGCGTTGAAGCAGGGGTGATCTCTGGATGTTACGACAGCCTGGCTCCTTGCACTCCATCACAAAGGTGACAGGCAGTTAGATGTGCCAGACTAAAAAAGTGTGGCTGTCTGCATGAATGAAACGCAACTTCAAGACTAAAGGAGGGAACATACACAGGTGATGCTTTGTAGGTGCGCTGCGTTTCCCTCTGGCTGCTGTCAAGGTGTCACAGAGGTTCCCACTGTGTGAAAGTGGAGGGGGGACTTGCGAGCTTCCTAACCCTGCAAGGAAACAGAGAAGGAAAGTGGTATGAAGTAGTTCGCTGGAGTGTTCAACTGTGCGCTTTGCTGCTTCAGGGTGTGAACTGCCTTGCTATGCAGATATACCTTACACCGATATAAGGGATGTAGCAGCATAACAGAGGCAAGAAGCATCCCTGCTGACAGTCAGCGTGTTCATCTTGAGCTGCTGACTGGCAGTACGTACTGCAAGGCTTTCTCACCCCATGCTGGATGCAGAAATGCAAAGCAGTTACAGCCAGCTCCTGCTTAGTTCCTCCTGCCCAGTCAAAGATTCAAAATACCTTTGTCACTGTCATTCAAGGATCTGGCACTAACTTTATTTTAGTATCAGCCACTACTGTTTCCTTAGTGAGATGGGTGGATTACTTGATACATGTTCATGTACTCTCATGCGTGTGTACTTCAGCACTAGGCTACATTCAGAAGATGCAGTTTGCATCAAGCACATCCCTATAGCTGAAGTTTGCAATGAAAAGACTATTAGGGGCTTTGGCTCTCCATGCCACAAAAAAAAAAAAATCAGGTGGTCCTAGCTAGCACCTGCTTCTTGATCAGGTCTATTGTTTTCATCCCATGCAGTGATGTAGCTTGCAAAGGATAGAAATATAGCCTGAAATATCTTTATATATTCTAGAAAAAAATCTCTTAATACATTCTAGCTGTGTCTTGTGAGTTTCATAAAGGAGGCTGAGACATCAGGAGCATCCGCATGTTCTTTCTCAGCATCAGCTGAGATAAAAGTCCCAGACAGACATCCCGCCCCAGAGAGTTAATCATCCCAAATGACCTCAGTAGAAACTTCTTAACTTTAAACTTTGGTCTTCAGAGTGCAGGATTTCCCAGCGGAGCAAAGCATGCGAACTGACATCTGTTAAGGCATAACAAACAAGCTTAAAAGACAATTGCTCATCGTCACAAGGAGTTACTGGAGGTAGCTGAACCTGATTGCAGTAATTCGGGTTGTGCCTGAGAAGTCCTTGATCAAAGCACACTTCCAGGCTGTGGGCCATAATGGTTGTCAGCTGCTGTCTGCCTCAGACTACAGCTTAACCGCACACACTCAAGAGACAACTGCCTCCTGCCTTTGTCTGTGTTGTGGGACTGCATGCCCCCGAACATGCTTTCTTCAGTACGTTCAGGTTTGCTTGTTTGTTTTCTTTTTCTACATTTGAAATGCAAGACAAACTCTTATTTTCCCCAAAGATATTTTGTTTCATTATAGTTAATAATCACAGCTACATTTCCTTGAGGTTAGGCTGTTTCAAAGCAAGGGGAACCTCTGCCTTCCTTCTGATGCTTTCCCTCCCTCCCTGCTGTTCATGACCTGATGGAGCAGTTTCTTGTCGCTGATACATGGACATTCATGAAAAAATGAGTATTTATTAATACAGTTTTTTTCTTTGCATGCAAATAGGAGGGAAGGTCTGATCTGGCAGGATGCTGAACATGCTCTGTCACATAGTGAATTCTGTCACTTGCTGCGCTTTCTGGGCTAGCCCTTGGAAATGTCATCGGATTAATTTCAGAATCCCCTGAGGTTCCTGTTGGCTTTGTCCAGAATCATTACTCATTCTCTGCTGCATACATAAGCTTATGACAACATGGTGAGACCTTAGATGTGTCTGCTGTGTTAGTGTTCATTTCCCTTCTGTTCCATCTGGGCTCTTACCCTTTGCCTACCAATATGTTACGCGAGCACCTTGCAGTGGCAGCTAGCTGTGCTCTTCTGTTGCATGTACTTAGTTCATGGCACATACAAGCCAGTCACTGCAAGGAAGCCAGACACAACCTCCTCCAGGGCTACTCTGCTGCTGGAGATCAGTTACTTGTGCCCTTTGCTTCTAGTCCATGATAATGTAGTGAAAAAATCAATAGCAGATGAATAAGTAGACACGATGTCATCCTTGTAGATAGGGAGGACTTGCAGGCAGCCAGCAGATCATGTATGTGCTTTAAGAATGCTTGTGGAGACAGAGTTATGATCCAAGAATGTGAAAATAGCTGCCCATCCCAGTGTTATGTGCCTGCGAATAGGGAGAAGTGCTAAACCATTGCTAGGCTTGATTAGCATCCAAATCTGAAAGATGTGCCTTGTGCTTTGAAGCTGGTTGGGGTGATTTTTCTAGGGGAGCAAAGGAGAAACCATGTGAATGGAATCTCTTCCTTGCCTTACCTCTGCCGAGGGCTGAAATAAAACTGGAGGGAGCTGGCTGGCAAGAGCTGGTGGCCACTGTGTGAATGCGTCTTTGCGTGGGCTCCATCCAGCAACCAAGAGCGAGGAGCCTGGTGGCTTGCACAGCCCCATGAGGAGAAGGACATCTCTTTGAGTGAGCCAGGAAGCCTGTCTGCTGCTCACTGTTTTTCCAGGGACTGATGTCTTCAGGAAGTGAAAGGTTAGCAGGGGCTATCAGCAGACTACTTTGCTGTGGAGACTTTTTTTATGATTTCATTACTGTCTCCTTTCCTGTTGTACAGAAATTATGACTCCTAACTCTTTTCTCTTTTGCATGGGGCAAGCATTAAATGCTAGCTGTTATATTAATTATAAAAGAGAAATTGTGCTGGCTGGTGACGATCTGCTTTCAGAGAAGTTTGCTTTTGTGTTGTTATTATCTCTACACTCATCTGTCTCCTTTTGTTCACCATCAACTATGTATTTGTCTCTGTCCTCTCGCTGCCTAACCTGGGATCTGCTTCTGAAATTCCTCATGAGCTCAGCTTCTTGACTTACAGGATAATTTGAGATCAGAGCAGAAAAAATGGAAAATGGGGTGGGTCTTTCAGGTAAGCAGTGTGTGATAACGCGATAATGTTTGTAACGGGTTGTGAGAGGAGAGCTTCTGGTTTCAAGGAGTGGGCTTTTTTCAGGATTTACCCATACAGTGTTTAACAGTGCCATGTCAAAATAAAAATCATTCATTAAAAGTGTGCCTTACTGTGCTACTAAAAACACTTCTAGATTATACATGCTGAAAACAGTAAATATTTAATGTACAGGTTTACTTTTACTGGTTTATAGATTGCTTGGTGGACTTGACAGAGCAGCTAGACAGATGTGTTTATAGCAAGCTCCCCAGGCAGGTACAATGCTGCAGTGTTTGGCCTGCGAGCACTGCAAGGGCATGCTTAAAAAAATAAGTATTCCATTTACATTGGAGGAAAAAAATCCTGAGAATGTTTCTATTAATATTAGCTGGTGTAAAACCCCCAAATTCTGCATTTCAGGCCTTACATATTTCAAAAATAGAGGACTAGATGGTGGTTGGTGATGATATGGGGCAGTAAGCATTTCCTTACTTGTGTAGCCAGTGAAAGGAATGGTCGAGGTGGCAGTTCTTCCAGGAGAAGAAGGTTGTTGCTGAAATGCCCCTGATGAAGGTAGGGTGTGAAATGAAGAATTCAGGACTGAGCAGAGCAGGGCAGCAAACCCGGTGCACAGGCCAGCATGCAGTGCCTGTGGTTTTCCGTGCACTAGGAGCTGGGGCTCAGGACCACACCAGAGAGCCTGGACCTTATCAGTGGATGTGTTCCTAAAAGGTGAGAGGGACCAGATGCATTGGGGAAAGCAAAATGTGCAGAGCCTTCCCCACATGATAGGATGCACACACCTCCCACACCTGCAAGGTGCTGACAGGGATGGTGGGAAATCCACATTCAGGGAGATTTTTTTACATGTTAGGTTTGATCTTGGCTGAGGTCTTATCTGAGCACCGGCTTCTGATCTTGATTACACTGACGCTAAAGCTGATTTATCTGGTCAAAATTAATGGCATTAATTAATTAACACGCATTAATTAACTGTAACAACTGACATTTTATTTTCTGGAGAGCTCCCAAGGAATGAGTGGCAGCATCTGCCTCTCTCCGATTTCCTCAGAAGTTATCCTCGGCCAAGAAGTGACTTTATTTCAGTAATCTTATTAAACAGCTGGTAGCTTTAAAACTCTTGGAGAAAAAATAAGAACTTTAAAAAAGGGATTATTGGGCTGGCTAACTTCTCAGGAGAGTTTTACACTGAAGAAAAGTAGAGTTAGGAAGTAGAAGCCTCTATTAGGGCTGGCTAAGCACTCCCTGATTAAAAGTAGCCGTATATATATGTATAATTTAGTAGTCATCTCAGTGTGTGAATAAAGCTAGGAGTCCTGGTGAGGTTGTTTGCTTTCCCACAAGCTTCACCTGCAGAGGAACATTTTTTACCTGAATGCAGGTGACCTGCCATCCTGGTGACACAAGGGCATGGGGCCATCCCATGGCTACCTGCTCAGTGCAGAATAGCATCATCATGGTAAAAGCAGCTCAGCATCTCTCCTTACCGGGGCCTTCCAGCACACAGGCACTGGGCTGCCTTTGCCATCAAGCCCTGGCTGCAGCTTTCTGATCTGTAAGCTCTTTTTCTGACAACTATTCTGCCTATGCCACCCCATTGCACCTGGGAGCATCAGAAAAGGAGGGTGCCAAGAGAAGAGGGCCCCTATGCCAAGTGCTGGTATTACCACAACAGCACTAGGCACCTTTGCACACCCAGGAGAAGTTGCAGAATAATGCAACTCTTTCTCTGCAAGCTGAACTACAGGCCATGTTTCAATATGGCCCGCTCACACCTCTTAACTGTGCAATAGCTGTGAGCGCAGATTCAGGCAAGCCCAGCCATCTTAGACCCAAACTGAGATTCATTGATTTCAGCAGCAGCACTGGCCTGAGGCACCCTGCTCCGCCGTGGCTGCTCCCCGGCGCCCCATTCCCCTGCATTTATGACCTCCTCCTTGCTGTTACAGAAGCACATGGGGCTGCAGTAAAACAAAGATTCCAGCTCGGGTCTCCCAGGGGTAGCAAACCAGCACATTAACCTACTGTGCGACCTGGCAAGGACTTCTGACTCTCTCTGGATTTTATGGCAGGATACCCTTGCCCGAGTATCGCGCATTTAGGAGGCTACACAGTTGATGCACAGTCAGCTCCTGAAGGGCAGCTGGCATGGTGACAGTAGACTTAAAAAATGAATGAATTGTCAGCTTCAGTCTGGATGTCACCATCATTTTAATGCTAATGGACTTTTTCCCCAGCCAGCCTCCTGTCTGAATGGGGAGCACAGAAACATCCCAATATTTATGGGATTTTAACTAGATTAGTTACAAACCTATAAAGCAAAGAAAGAGACAGTTCATCCAGTATTGGGGAGGGGAGTGTTAAAAATGCCACCTCAGATAAAATATTATGGGAGTTGAGTAACTGTAAATAAGAACCTTGCTTATGAAATAGCTTCTTATGTGAGCTTGGGATGAGGGCCAAGAGAACGTCTAGGGCTTGAGGAAATTTATTAGCCCAGATCAACAGGATTTCTGGGACTCGAGATGGGGTGGTGAAGAATTTGCCTCTTGGAGTATGCGCTTCCTCCATTCATGCCTGCAGCAGGAGTTTCACTTACAAAACTTTCAAGATGGTTCATTTGCATTTTTTGAATTTTCTTGGTTCTCATTAGCAGCTGCACTTCTCTCCTGGGACTTGAGAGAGCTGGATTCAAGCTCTGGGTTTCCACAGCCTGCCAGTGTGGTCTTGGACAAATCATTAATCTCCCTGTGCTTCAATGCCCCTCTGTAGAGAGGAGATAAATATAATTTCCTGATTTACAGGGACTAAGGACTAGGAGGCATTCAGATACCTGAAGCACAGGTGAGAGTACTGTGGGTGCTTACAGAGGACCAGAACACATGCAGAGCAGCTACAATACACAAGTTGACCCCTGGAAGGGAGAGGAATGGCATTTTGGTGGGGGGTGATGGATCTTCCCTTTGATCCCAGTCATTTTAGTCACTGCCATGATTCTCCTTACCCAGACGCCTTTATTTTATACCCTCTGCCAGTGCAAGCTGGCTGTCCTGATAGAGTCCTGGGTGTCCTGGTGATATTAGGGTCACCTTGGCTATGCATTCACTATAAAAAAGAGCACATACTCATCAGTAGTGCACAATCTGGGAACCCGTCATCTTTTGCCCCTCCATTTTTCATCGCTCTCATTCCCATTCACACTCTTCTGCTGTTCCTTCAGTTATTCCTTAACTGTATTCAGCTTTCTGTCTGGGTTCATCTAGCATATGTCTCCCCTTCTGCTTTCCCTTTAGTATGTCTGCTTCCACCTCCATCCTCACTGCCATATTTTGTCTGTGTTTAAGTTTTCTTATCTTGTTTTTGGAACCCATCCTTAGCCTCTCCTATGTATCTCCATTCTCCTGTCTCTAGCTCCAACAGCTTTTCGGTAAATGGCATCCCTCTTCTGTTCTCACTCATTGTCCACTGACAGTGGAAAGATTTCATCATGAAAGCAATGCAAAGATCTCCCAGTTTAGAGCACATGGTATGTTCAAATGAGCTCACTCTGCCTGTCAAGAACTACAGGGGCTGATTAATTCCTCAGCCAATGTTTATTGGCTAGTTTATCTCATGTTCAGTTGTTCTTGGTTCCCACACCAGTATAAGTACCTGTGCGCGTTGTACGGACGCTGCGTCATGCCCTATAGCATCCTGCTCCTGTATGATGGCAGCGGGTTCCACGGTGGCTGTTGGTAATGTAGTTAGCCGAAGTGTGGGAAAACTCTCAGACTTGAACTTCGCTTTGTATTTCCATGCCATATGAAACTCGTTGAATGTTTGTCCTTCCCTTCACGTGGCTGATGCCTGCTCTTGTATTGCATTGACATATGTGAAATCTATTTGGTCCCCTTTTTACTGTGCTGCTTGCAGCATAAATACAAAAGCAGACAGTGCTTCTGAAGAGAAATAAATGTAATTGTGATGCTGGTTGTTGTTATAAATAGCGCAAAGGATTTAGAGGCGATTTAGTCTTTCAGACAGGACTCACAAGTGTTCTGTGTAATATAATCTTAAGGCTCTCGTACTTAGCTATTGAAGTCTTCCCAGTTGTGATTGGCCCAGTTCACTCATTACTGTTTGGTTTCAGTGCAGGATGAGTATGTTCTGCTCTTCACAGGAGAGAGGCTTAGCCTCCCAAAATGTGGTGTGCTAGATCGTATGCCTGACCTGTACACACACACAGCACCATTATTCCTGCAAATCAGGCATTTGCATGTGCAACTGGCCTGTTTGCATAAAGAACCGTGGTATTTCCACACATGAATTTTTGAGGTTGGTTCCTAAAATCAGTGCTGCATTTTTTCCTTTGCTGGAGTGAAATGCAAATATTTATTTATTGACAGAGCTGGAGCTGATCATTTTCCCTGTCCAGGTCTGAGCTGTCTGTTCCGTCAGATGAAAACAAGTAGTATTCTGATTTCTTTTTAAAATGTGTTTGTTCATAACTCCATTAAAAACAATTAGTGCCTGCTCTCTGCCAGCCCTGGTACAGTGCTATATATATTTGTGTGTGTGTATATATATATATATGTATATCAAAAGGGGCTGAATGCCCAGAAATTCTCTTGGCAGCCCTGCTGTCTGGTTAGAAAAGGAAGTGAGCTACAAAATTTGAACATTCAGTTCTGAGACTTGAAAGCTTTCTGGATTTTATTACTGACTCAACAGGGTTTTCATTATGTATGTGGCCAAGAGGAGACGTTTACGCAAGAGGAACATATTGTAGTTGAATATGTTTGTAATTTTACACATTGTTAAATAATTGAGATAAGTAGATGTCTCCTAAATGGACGAAAGAAATTAAGTGTTAGCAGCAGTATCACTGTGGCACAGACAAGTGGCTGGTCGCCATCCGAAAGCTAGTTTCCAGTGCAGAGGGTTCCTCATCCAGATGCTGAGTGACATTTTGCTGTTGATGTGAATGGGAGCCGTCTTTCCCTCAGTATTTCTGGAATCCTCTTGCTGCCTGTCAGTCTCTTCTACTCCAGGTGCTAGTACCTTCACCTTGCCTTTTTTTTTTCTTTCTTTGCTTTTCAGTAACTCAGTGCTATTTAAACAGCAGTTTGAGGCGAAGTTTCTTCTGCTCTCATTTTCATGTTGGTTTTAGGAAGGAAAATATTTTGAGAAGGAGATTATCATGCTAGGAGAGAAGGTGTGGGATGCATGGACTAGCTGTAAATACAGACAGAGGCTGTGTCCCACTGTCCTGGTCACCTCCTGCAGCAGGGAATGTGCTGTGGGCTCGCACCCTCCGGCCAGTCAGCTCTGCCACAAACCAGCTTGACAGCAAAGTGAATTCCTGTCCTGCAGACAGCACGCTCTCAGCTAATTTTGCACTTGTTCATGTGATGGATATTTATTCTTCATTGTCTTTAAAAGGTATTTATTTTTAAACCTCTGTGGTCTCTGGTGCCGTACAGTCTTAGTGCATGTGTTCTCGTGAAACTACTGTCAGTGGGAGATGCTATCTATATGTGCATTTGCATTTTACACGTGGGAAGCCAAGGCACAGGGAAAATATAAGATCACTGGGTAATTCAGGCTGGAATTCAGAACCCAGTCTGAACCTCTCTCACTTAGTGTCTCTCCTGTGTGCACAGCTGTGAGCAGCCTGGCTCTGCCTTCTGGATAACCACTCCAGAGGTCCTGGGGGCTGCTTTTGGGCCCCACAGAGCCTGCCTTTTTCAGGGCAACCAAGCCCCCTTCCCTCAGCCCAGCAGACCGATAGCCATCTCCTCTGCTGGCTCACGCCCTGTGCGCACGCAGGGAGCCTGCGTCTTCATTGCTCTTCACCTCTATTGCATGAGTGTGGGAGGGGGAATTGTTGGTTTCCTTTAACAGGCACCATGATGGCATGCGCAAAGCTGTGCTGTGACTGCACTGTGGTCCTGCTGCTGCCCATGACAGCAAAATCCGTGTTTACTAGAAAGTACTTGCCTTCAGATTTGGTCTTTTTTAAAAATTATAAAGCTTTAGGGCCTAGGACACCTCCGACACTGTAAATCAAGCTGGCTAGCCTCTCATTTTTGCCTTTGATTTGTTCCATTTGTTCTGCCATGTATCTTCATGGAGAAACATCTACTCTTACTGCTCTTACAAAAAGAAGGTAGGTGTGAAGTGATGTTTATCGCAGCAACGGCCCATCTGTGGCACTGAACCACATGCAGGTCAGCAAAGCTCAGCGCTGTTTCCTTGCCGGTGCTGTGTGATTAGTCTCACTGAGGATAAACACATATGCAAAATAGATCCACTTTTAATGTGGAAAATGCAACGTGTGCCTGCCTAGCTGTGTGTACCAAACAGGAGTTTATTGGCTTTTTTCCACCTATTCCTCTGTTGCTATCCTGAGTGACCTGTGGCAGGGCAGTGCAGCAGTTGGGATGCTCGCTGATCCTCCCAACCACAGCAGGAGGTGGGAGAGCAGGGGCTACACTGCTGGGCTTGCCAGGGACACAGCGGGGGCCTGGGAAGGTAACTGGGAGCTGCTGTCCCAGCTCCCTCCCTCCCTTGCTGTCCGCAGCACTGGTGTGGTGCGCGTCCAGTGCCTCCTGGCCTTGAGAAAGTTTTCATTTGTGGCTGACTCAAGACTGTGGGCTGCTCCTGCTTTATAGTATAATGTTTTTATAACATTGTTGTGCTGGCTTTCTTATTAAATGTATTTTTTTAGCCATTTTTGCCTGCTAGTTCACACTCTATTTTTGAGTCCCTTGGATCAACGTCAGCTAATCATGAAAAGAAGGTATTTGTTTTCAAGAGATTAAGCTGAAGGCAGAGCCCAGGAAGGTGAGCAGCCAAGGGGAGGAGGAATACCCTGCTGATGTCCTGGCAGAGCTGGCAGCCTGAGCACAGCTCTGGTTAGAAGCTGGAGGAAGAATCTATGGTGGGGAGGCAGAGGGAGAGGCTGTGAACGCCCTGACTACAGAAAGTGCCTGCTTGGAGCTCGCATGGTCTTCAGACACTGGAAAGTCCAACCGCAAGATACAAATCCGTAGGAAATGAGGTCTCATTAGTTCCACCCTCCTCAACTTGCTCATGGCTCCACCAGCACTTCCAAGTGTTCAGTTTGGTCAAAAGGCTACTGGAAACTGGGCAGATGTCTTCCCTGAGTCACCCGGCCTTTCCACCTCTCCTGAGACTGAGGTGCTTCACAGGCCAGGGTGCTGCTAGAGGAGGTGATGTCCAGCTGTTCATTGTCATACAGGCATCCAACCTGTATCTAGTGTGCTGGTGTGTTGAAATCCATCTGGATCTTCTTTGTGTTTTTGCCAGAAATTTTACTGACCAGAAAAGAAGTGGCATTATAAGAAGGCTGTACCAGCTTGTTATTCATATCCTCTCCCCAGTGAGAAAGAGCCAGAGAGCATGTTTTAAATGTAGCCCATCATCAGATGGTGTAGTGAGTGTTGGAAACCTGGGATGGTCTGGCAGAAAAATAATTTCACCTTTTAAAGCCACTGAACAGTCCTTGTTCCTCCAAACTCCATCTGGTCAGCTTGGCTGTGCAGCCTGGGCATGGAGATGTGGCTGGATCCACTCCCAATGCCTCTCAGCACCTAGGTGAGTTTTTGTGGATGTGCTCTGCCCTGCTCTCAGTTGCGAGAGAAGAGGGCATGGGGCAGGGGATCTGAAGGGATGTCCTTTCCTTTTCCCTTGCTGGCAGCTTTGCAGCCTGTTTGTGATGTAGAGAAACTGCAGTGGGGGTAACGTTTTGGAGGGAGTTTGTGTGCTCGCACTGGAAGCAAAGGCAGAGGCAGAGGAGAGGGCCAGGGGTGCTGCCTGATGTTGGTGCTGCCTCTTGGGGTTGGACTCCTGTCAGGGGCTTTGCTGCTGCTCTGTCACACTGTCCTAAGGAAAGCAATGGGAGGTGGTAATGCAGCGCCTGGGCGAGGCTGTGGCACAAAACATTTTAAAATTAAAAAATAGCCCTTCAAGAGCATCACTAGAGAAAAACTACCTGAATGCTTGGGCGGCCACTGTTCAGTACCCGCTAACAGCAGCTTGGATTTTGTGGAGCTGAAAGCACTGCCAAGCCTTTTCCTTCTGCCTGTGTAACGCTGCACCTCCACCTCCCATCTCCACCTCCAGAAACACAACAGCCCTGTGACACAGAGTTTTCCAAATGTGACACATTTCTCTAAAATTGCTTTCAAATATTCCTAGCAAGAAGCTGTGCTGCTCGTTTTGCCTGTGGCCCTGCATGACCAGCATCACTGTGGGTGAGCACGGTGCAGCTGTGGGTACAGCCCGGGCTCAGCCAGCTCAGAGCTGCTGGCCACCATAAACACAGCATCCCCTGAAAGCGGGGTTATTGCTGAGGAGACGCCATCGACATCCTTCCTGGCGCTGCCCAAGCCAACCTCTCTGGCTGGCCACCTCGCTGCTGGTTTGAGTGCTGTGCCCTGCTGAAACGGGCAGCTGGCAGCTCGGTGGCCAGCTGCAGCCCAGAAACATCACATCTGGAAAGAGCATTTGAGCTGCTCCTGTGGATGAACCCGTGAACACGCCACGGCTGAGCCAGCTCACCCCTGCTTGCAGGAGGGGTCCCCATGCTCCCTGGGGACAGGAGGGTTTGGGAGGCAGGTGAGCAAAGGTGACTGGAGTGATTCCACAGAGCTCAGAGGAATTTGAGTGAAATGCCAATGCCGTTCTTCAGTGCTCCCACCGTGTCCTTTCCTACTGCCTCAGCAAATAGATTCCTTCTTAAACAGGAGAGGAAGGCACCACTTGTATGTCAAATCTAGTGCATTAAAAACGATGGAGTGATTTACCTCCTCTGAGCCCACCTGTCAGTGTTTGCAATTTTACTGTCATATTTTCCAACATCTTCCCAGTATTTTTCTCTCCTCTGTTGCTGTATACAGAGGCAGAGGAAACTTGCCTGTGCAGAGGAAAAAGTGAACCAGGCTTTCTCAGATGTTCTAATAAACAGCCTGAAAAAGCTTTACACACTGATCCCATGCCATTTTAGTCATCAGAAGTCTTATTTACAACTGGAGCTTGCTTAAAAAAAAAAAGGGCAAAACCACTGTAGACCTTCTGCAAGTACAGATCACCTGGCTGCCTGAAGAAAAAAAAAATTCCGAAGAAAATTTTAAGTAAATTCAAAAGAATATTAAAGCAAACAACCCACCATGAATACGGAGGTATTCTTCTAGAGGGGAAGATGGTACCATTTAGGAATGCTAAATGAGTGTAACAGCCCTAGCCCCCTCTGTGTGTCTCCTGGCCTCATTCCATGATGCTCTTAAATATTTGAAATTTTTGGTGCATTAATCCTCTACAGCAAAGATGTTAGCCTAGAAGGGCTGCAGCCATCTGAAATCCCACAGGATAGTCTGATAGTTTACATGTAGGGATTTTAGGGGTAGATTTTTAATTTTTTTTTTTTTTTGAATGAAGATGACTGGACTGGAGGGGGATGAGAGAGATGCGCAGAAGGCAGTGGTGCTAGCAGGGCATTGTGTAGCTGCCTGTCCTCGGCAGGCCCTCACAGGGCTCTCCTGCCGCCCTCGCAAACTGCACATAGAATTTCTTGTTTACTTCCCCTGACTGAAGGCAAAAATTAAAACATCTTCACCAGAGAGGACTGAGGAGATGGGTTCCGATGGCCACATCAACACTGTAGCAGGGAAGGTTAAGCAGCCCTGGAGTGATTTGGAGCACTGCTAAGACTGCTGTAAATTATTCAAGCTATTAACAAATTGCAGGAGTTGTGATCCTGGAGTGTGCTGGGGTCCAGCCAAAACCTTCTTGCGTCCAGTGAGTTGCTGGCAGATTCCCTTCACATTGGTGGCACAGGAACGCCTGTAGTAGCGTATCATTCTGGTGTGGGCCAGGGATGCCAGTCATCTGCCTCGGCCGTGTCAGCTTGCCCCAAGACTCCCTGGTGGGGAGGGTAACATGAGTATTTTTTGGAACAGTTTTGTTCCAGTTGGAGGAAACAAAAACAGTCAGAAGCCAAATGGAAATGGAAATGCAGCATCTCTCTCTCGAGAAAAAAAAAAAAAAAAAAAAAAGGTAAGAAGGTGAGGTGATTACAACATGTTTGTAACCAGCTGTCACACTGAAAAGATCCAGCATGAGCCTCTGAGTTCATCTGGAGTACAGAGCAGCAGAATTATATGCAAGTGTTTTATTTCATTAGGGAAATCAGTGTCTAATCTGTGTGGGAAATGGTAAACTTTGTTTCCACATAAATCCTAATTTTTTATATTTATTCATTTGTTTGCGATCATACACATTGTGTTAGTTAAAGAAAAGTATTTAAGTCAAAGAAAATATGACGCAGAAGATTCAGGGTGCCATTTGATAAACAATAGGCTGCAAGTTGTCAAAAAAAAAAAAAAAAGGCAAGTCTGGCACATGCTGAATCCATTCCTTTCTGTGCAGGAAGAAAAATAACAATTTATTTCCCATACAGCCAAACTCTTTCACAATCTGCATTGCTTAAGGTTTGAGTAATGACCAGCAGCAGAAGGGACATTAGTCTGTTGGGATGCTCTTTGCAAGCAAAGGTAAGTCAAGTGGTATGCCACCAAGCTCTCAGTGGCCCTGTGGCTGATACAGTGGGTTAGAAGCAATATTGTCTGCATCTTGATACAGGGTTAATTAGTTTTCCCTGACAAATAGCTGTGGGCAGCATCTGAAAGACACTGAATAGTTTTCCATTTGGGCCAAGTCTACTCACAGTGCTGGTTTGGCTGAAGGTTGCTTGTGTGCCTCAGATGCCTAAAATGAGTTGTTTTACAGCATTACCAATTACTGACTCAAGATGGTGATACAAACAGTGCAAAGTTTGGATCTCGTCTTTCTAGCTCATGTTGGCTGACAAGTTAATCTTAAAATAACAATTGTCTAATGGGGAAAATCCCACAGATTAGACAAGTGGATTGTAAAAATAGCTACCCTCACTGGTAAGAGTCCCAAAGTAATTTTTGAACCATGCTGTGGCTAAGGGCTGTGGACATGTACCTGTTATCAAAAAGAGGAGCAAAGGGCTGGCAAGAATTCCCCTTTAGTCTGCCTGGCATCAGTAAGTATCTGCAGGTCAGCAGAAGATGTATTTATAGTTCTAACCACATGAAGCGAGAAAGCCTACACTTGCCCTGTATTTTTCCATGAAAGAGGTGAAGTAATTCAGGGTTTATGAATAGATCACTGTTCCTGGACCTTCTTTTTTGACCCTGATTCCCTTTATATAACAGTCTTCTGTTCCTCCTGTGGATATGGGTTTTTTGCTGGAAAAGTTATTTTTGGAATGATGGTTTATAATTGATGCTAAAGCATGCAATAAGGCTTTTGTATATATTCTGTGTGCTCACACTTGTTTTATGTAATGGCCACCAAAATTCAGCCTACTTGCTTTCAATTTTCTTTCCATGTTTACATCTGCTTTTGTTTCCATCTCATTATTAAGTTTTCCAAACACATTGTTGGGCATAAAGTGTTCATTTTCAAATACAGCGCTGCAATAATATCTGTTCTGTTTGTGCAAAAGTATTGATGTCTTAGTAAGTTAATTGTCATGTTATCTACTCAGGCTTCCTTTCCGTGGGGGAAAGCTAGTGAACTATTTTAACATATCTATATGCACTCAGAAAGACAAGGGAATGAATGAATGTATATTTAGGACTTACTCTGCTTCCTCTTAAACTCAAGAGTGGAGGAGTAGAGTGAGGAAATGTAATTCTACTCACTTTGTGGAAACCTAAATCTGGCCTTCCTACAAATAAAAACCAGCAATCCCAGTCTTAAGCTACTTATATACTGAAATAGCTGAAATTTTACCAGATAGTGACTGGTGAGACCACGTCATTATTATTTGAGTGCTCTGGCTGTCTGCATTTTGAGATACTTTCAAAATGCAGGAATCAAAATACATTCTGGCAGAAGGATGGAGACTGGAAACTCTTGCTGGGAGGGTGCTGTTGAATAGACATGTTTTCTTTGCATCATTTATCTGCTTCTTAAAAAAAAAATCTAATAAAGTTAATTTTGCAGAGGGAACAGACACAAGGTCTTCTTGCAAACGTTCTTTTTTACTGTAAACCATACTCAGACTGGGATGCTTGCCAGTATTGTCATGCTCCTAAAATCTTGCTTAGGCATACAATCATGTTGCCTTTTGGTAGTATTGAGCATGTAGGTTTCCCAAATTCAATATGGGCTCCAGAAGCCTTAAAAATCTTTAAAATTCTTACCTTCTGCTTAAAGGCCTTAAAGCCTGAGCCTGGGAATAAAATTCATGGAAGGCTCCACCTTGCTCCTAGTCAGAGGAATGCCTCTTTTTGAGCAAAATCAGGTTTGGTAAC
>JAVSBS010002836.1:20177-33944 GCA_033124195.1 Coracias cyanogaster
ATTCAAGAGCTTTTTTGTGAATGAGATAATTCGTTATTTTCAAAACTACAACTAGATACTTTTTTGACTGTTGATATGATGCCGGTTTTGGTACCTATTATGTCTTTCCTGTAATTCATTCCCAGATCTGAACAGATACTCTCCAACATGTGTTAAAGTAATATTGTCTCTGAAGTGTATATAGATCATTACAGACTGCATCCCAGAGCAGGTGTCCATGGATGAGGATGACCATTTTCCATCTGTTTGTTTTATTCCCTGCCTTATTTGTCACTATTAAATGATTACTGCAGTGACAGAACTCCCCAAGTATGCATTACTGAATTTCTATTTCAGCCAAGAAGCAAGATGATAGCCCTTTGGCATGCACACAGCCAAGGGAAGACAAATATGAACAAAGTGGGGCTTTCAGTTCCCATATCTTTGTGAGATAGTTTCTTTTTTTTTTTTTTTTTTTAAATAACCTTGTAAGGCTTAGTAATGAGCCTCTGCCAATGCAGGCTCGGCTGCAAAGTCATTGAGGTCAGAGGCAAAACTAGGCAGAAAGCAGGGCAGAAGAAGGGTGGCCAGGAGAGCTCTGTGGGTAACAGTGTACCCAGGGACCAGGCTATAGGATGGAGGCAGGACCTGCCTCTTGTGCCGCTGAGGTCCTCTCCTGCCAGCGTGCCAGGCTGCAAGGAGCAGCTAGCTCTGTGCCTGCGCTGTGGAAGGGCATGGATTGTGAACCACATTCAAAGTCCAGGTGAAGGCAGTGAGCACAACCTCAGAAGACCAGTTAAGTTAAGCTAGACTGATCAGGCAAAATTATATTACCAAGCACTACTTCTTTCTTGGTAACCCCTGCTGAGTCAGTTAATCGCATAAGCTTAACTTATAAAGTCTGTTTTTATTCCATTGCTAAGTTCCATTTAACTACAAATATTTCAGAGTGTTAAATAAATCCAATCAGAAACTGAAGTGGTGCTATAAAAACATTGCATTATTAGGGACACATCCTGATACCTTGTCCCTAAAAACATTTAATTCTCCCAGAGTGTAGGCAAGAAAGAAGCAAGTTACCAAAACATGTATCGAATTTAAGGAGTAAGCTTTCAGTTGACATATCACTGAAATGATGGGGCTACACGTTACAACAAGTCTAGGCAGGCCCCCAGCCTGGCTGGCAAGGTGCTCCAGAAGCCATGGGTCAGCGCAGCATTAGGGCCGGGAGATCAAAGAGCAGAGGGGCTGGAACCAGGCTGCTCTTATTTTTAGGGTCCTGACTCGGCGCAGCCTGGAATGATAAGGGCTGGGAGGTTTCCCACTGACAGCTGCTGGCTCCCAGTGGAAGAGCTGGCTGCTCCCCACAGGCAGGGACTGCCCTCCCCAGGGGGTGGCTGTGGCTTCTTTCCAGTCAGGAGCAAAGCAACTAAGAGGAGCATGAACTCTTCTCCGTCCTGGTGCACCTCTGGTGCCTGGCGTGATGGTGCTGCGGAGTGGTGAGAGCTGTTAGCCTCTGGTGTATTCCTGCTTCCAGCACGGTATTTTTTATAAATCTTAGATTTTAAGGAATTGTAGCCTAAAGGTTGATCTCTGTGCAGCCATATTCTCTGTGGCCCTCTTCCATGCTCCAGTGAGTGTGAAAACTGATGGGAGATCCCTGAGGCAGGTGTGTGGGGCAGCAGGTGGGCTCTGGACCTGTGGGCCAGCCTCAGGAGCAGCCATCTCACGCTGGCGACCAGCACGCACCTCGGCCAGGAGAGCGAGGAAAGGAAGGAGCTGTGTGCCCTGGCACACCACGCATTAGAAACAAATAGCACTGGGGGGAAATTTACTGGGAAAGGTGTTTGCACAAAACACCTAGAAGCCTTTCAGGCATTTTTTGAGGTGGGGACAGGAAGGTGTTGGGGAAAAAACTGTGGGTTGGAAATGTATTTCCAACTATTTTTAAAGTAAACAAATTCCTTTTGAAGTTGTGGGCTTGTTGCATAAATTGTGCATTTGACAGAGTAAGTGGTGGGATGTTATGGTAATTACTAATGTCCCTTGAATATTTGGTTAACCGCTATATATAATCCCACATGCAGTAGCCTTTCCAGGGAGAATTTAGATCTACCCTTTGGGCAGGATTAACTGTTACTCTCTTGTTTCAGCAACTTTTCAATTATTTGTTTCCAGCACAAGGAGTTTTCCATTTTGAGAGGAAAAAAAAAAGTCCTTTTGACATGTGACTTTTAAGAACAAGTTCCATCCTGTACCTGTGTGTGCTGAGCTGTGAGGTGACTGTGAGGTGGGAGGGGTGCGAAGGCTGTCCCTGCTAAAGACCCTGGCTCTGTTGCAGAAATAAATTTGACTTCTTTCCTCCTTAGACCCAGACACAGAAAATGCATTAGTGCAGTGCTGAACTCTGCGTGTCAGGTCAGATTTTTGCAGAGATACTAACACTTGAGAAGGTTCTCATCCCTAACCAACCTCTCCTACTGGCATCTGAAACATACCCATGCTGCCCCACCCTGTCCCCACAATTTTCTTCCGCCTGTTACTTTATCTTCACCCTCCTTCTCAGTTCCGCCTAGGAAAGTCTCCCTTGGTTCACACCCCGGAGACTGCAGGGCTACTTAGGCTCAAGGCATAAAGGTGATCTGCTCTCCCTAAGCTCAGTTTTTCTCTATGGGGAATGATGTGTCCTTGAGCTATCACCCTTGTTTTGCAAGTGACAAAAAAAATGCTTGAAGATACAAGCACATGCACTTAGGTGATCCCCTAAATTATAGTTTTTCTTTAGAATATTTAAGTACAGACACACTATGCTTTCAGAAGAGCTTCTACTCTGGGTCAGATTGCCTAGATTGGGTCTCTAAATGGTATCAGTACCTTTCTGCCTGGCTTTCCAGTGTGCTTTTATAAATTTTATCCGGTTGTTAATTTTCAGTTTTTGGAGGATTCCTGTCTTGTTCTTCATTACTGAGGCAATACAGATCTTACAGTAATCTAGCCAGAGCTACCCGATGGTGTGGCTTGTGTGCTCACTGAGCACTCTTCCTGCACTGCTGTGCTCTCTTTCCTTCCTTTCTTCCACTGGTACTTCTTCCCCCATTTTCCATCTTCATGACAGTCGGTCTCGTAAATGCACTCAGGCATCACCGGTTCAGCTCCTCACTGCTGCTCTGATACCAGAGAAGAAAACAGGCTCTGTAATTGCTATCTTTGATTCCTGCTGTTTTTCAAGACATTAGCTACAAATAAAACAATACATTACAGCCACTTAACAACAGAAATCTATGTCAGCAAGTTAAAATAAGATCTTAGCTCCTTGAAGTACAATTTGAAGCTTAGGCAAATGTCAGCCATAAGCCTTTGTACTCTTCTGTATAAAGCAAGTCTGAGTATAGTTTCAAAAAATGATTTTAAATACGTATTAGATACATATTTCAGCAGGCCTTTTTATAACCTGCAGAGGTTACAAGAGCAAGCTTTAACAAGCTCTCAAATGTAGAAACTGTGACAATAGCTCTGGCACCTTTTTGGATGTGGAAGCAGAGTAGCAGTATGGTGTGAGGCATTTCAGTAATTAGGTATCTGCAACAGAAAACCAGTAGCACGAATATTTTTAAATCTGTATAATTTCTTGTTTCATTTTCCATCTTCACATGCTCACTTGAAGGCTTCCAGCTTTGGCTTTTACACTTGGTCCAAGAGTCAGTCAGCTGAAATGACACATACTGCTAGTCACGCTCTGCAGAATTAACTAGGCATGGGAATAGTGTTGTTCATCATCAGCATGAGTAAATATTTATCAAATACTAGAAACAAATATTGCCAAATCCATTAATTTTCACACTATTTGGAAATAGAAATGCCTTTCCCTCTGGAAAATTGGCAGTGCCCAGAAATTTACTAGGTGTTTTAAGGGAAATTCTCTTATTGGAGATGGCACAAGTTTCCTGGCTTCAGAGCTTAGTAATCCAAATTTAAGCAAAACCGAGAACTGAGCATTTCTGACAGAAGTGGGGATGGAGAGTCAGGGCTAGGGCCACAGACAGCAGTTTTGGGGTCTGGGCACCCGCTCTGGATGGGGATTGTGGTGGCCACCATCTGAACAGGGCAGCTGGGGGAAGTTTTGTTCCTCCTCAGCCTTCCTATGTGTGCAGGAGTCTGTCCCATCCCACCAGCCAGCGCCTTCAGCAGCCCTGCCTGCAAGCACCCAGGGGAAGGGTTAAGTTATATTGCAGTGTGATATAACTTCTTGAGAAGCTAATGCAAATAACCAGGCATTACCTTGTTTGCATTGTGAGCAGACTGGCAAGAGCGAGTTTGAGGAAGGATTTAAAAGCTAATACATGGTAAGCTGAGAAGAACTGGCAAAACATTTCCTTATGGAGTGGTGGTGCAGAAGAAAGAGAGGAAAACATCCGTCCGGGTGAGCCTGAAAGGAGCACCAGGGATGTGTATATGAGAGGTGGTATTAGAGTCTGATGAGACCAGGGCTGAATTTTCAAAGTCCACAGAGTAGATCTGCAGATAGTAAAAACTTTGATACTGAGGCCAGAGTGACCAAGGGCAGCTCCCACCATCCTTGGGCTTGTCTGAGGAGCCCAAACCTGATGAAGGAGCATGAGAAGCTATGGTTTTGAGGGGTCTTATAGTTGGGTGCCTTCAAAAGCAGCATTATAAGCCAGGAGGGTGGGGTGGCTGAGTGCCAGGGTGACAGAAGGGATGCCATGCTGCAGTCATGACCAGGTAAGTCTGAACTTCTCAGTAGCGTTGCAGAGAAAGAAATGTCAGAGCCTAGGCAAATTTTGGGAGGACAGAGGGGGTAAGGAAATGGAGGAGTGGAAAGTTACCTGACTCAGAGTGCTTCAGTGGAAGGAGAGGTGGTGGGGCTGCTGACATGAATGGAGTGGGAGGAAGGGGGTTAGGAGAAACGTGAGGATTCAGTCTGTTGTGCATGAATGCTCGGCATAGCTCAGCATTGCCTACCTGCTCTCACTCCTGCCATCTCACTGGGAAGCCCTCCAGAACACAGACGTCTCTGTGACAGTTGGCACTGAGCTGCGTCCTTGCTGGCGCTGGCTGGAGAGGAACAAGGCCATTAGGGATGTGGGCAACTGGCTGTCCCAGGGGTGGCGGTGGTCGCTGCTGTGGCCAGAGCATGGCATGAGGGGCTGGGGACAGCTGCTTCCTGCTCCCGTGACCTTCGTGGACTCTAGTTTCTGTCAGCCTATAGTCTTTCATCAGCTCCAAATCCCATCATAAATTTTAAAATATATCATGGCTGTCATATGGCAGCAACCCTATGCCACTCTTTCTACATATTTCTATTCTATTTCTGCTTTCTATTCATATTTCTCTTCTATTTCTACTTTCATAAAAATAACAAGTTTACAGTGAGTGCTGGGGTTCAGGCACATGTGTAAGGGAATTGGTCTCAACTGAACGGATACACACAAAAGCCAGCTGTGAAGGTGCTACATCCCTTTAGAACAGACATCCTCCATTTAATAGGAGACCATCTCGTGCACACCCAGACACCATGCTCACAGCTCTTTGTCAGACAGTGTGCTGGATGCTCCAAAGTTATGATTACTCAAGAGAGTGTAATGCAACAACTTCTAAGCAGCTCTTGATTCTGGGTTGGGTGAAGGAAGCTCATTTACATTTAAATACCCGTAAGCCCCTGAAAGAATTTGAATTTTTCATTATGTTTGCAAAATAGCTTGTGCTTCTTTTCTATATTTCAAATGTTATTCTCTTACTTACAACTGGCCCTTGTCATTTCACTGCAAGGCTTCTCATTCATGAGCTGATCCTTTGCATGGCACTTCTTTCCTAAGCTGGCCTTCTGTTTCAGGGCTCTACATATTCTCATATTCAGCTGTGTCAGGAATTTCTGTAAACTCCTTCACCAAGCTATGGTACGTTAAAAGCATCACAGGTTTTCCTAGATGTTTCCAAGACCACCTTAGCTCCATCACTTTTTCCTGTTTTGGCACTGCTTGTTGTAGACTTCAGAGTAGCAGTTTATGGGTGGAGTGTTTATCATGGTGGGTCATTTGTGATACCTTACTTAAAACTGATGTTTGGGTTTGCCAGGATGATTCTGTGTTAACAGATTTTTATTATGAATAGCATAGCTGACCTTTAAAGTGCAAAGGCCATATTTAGGAATGACTCAGCCTGCTTTCAGGGCAGCTGAACATTACAGTATGCAAACAAAAGCCAAAGCATACTTCTCCCATGTAACTTTTTGAGAAAGCAGTATTTGCCGCTGGCATTCACTGAGGGAGCTTTCCCTTTGTGTGCAAGAAGAAAATGGGGCAGGCTACAATAAAAGGCATTGTTTGTCCCAGCATGCAAAGAATGATGATCCAAGAGCTGAAATAATAGAAAAGTGTTGGGAGGGAATTTAGTTCACAAACATGTCAGGATAGCTTCAGGCTTGCTCAAGTTTTGATTCAAACTTCTCATTCTTCTTAAATTCTTTCCAGGCCAAAATGGATTAAATAGTTGCTAATCTTCAGTCATCCCGCATTTCGCTGGGATCAGTGTTTGAGGATGGCCTTGCCGTTGCCATTTCAGCCTCTGATTCCTTACTGACAGTAAATCCCAGGGAATCACAGAATATGTACTTATGTGCTATGATTAGGATCTCCCTCCTCTAATTCCACTGTTAAGGTTTCTGCAGGAGGGGCCTTCTTGCTTTGTCTCCTGAAGAGTATCTGTCTCGATAGTCAGCAAGTATCACCAAGTATTGCATCCAACATGTACACAACAGGTTATAAGCTATTGTTTTTATGGAGCTGGTTTCCAGACCAGAATATTGCCTGACAGCTGTGCTTACAAATCATTGCAGATAGAAGAAAACTGACATACCTAGAGAGATACTGCCAGCCCTGGAATTTAAAAAAAGAAAAAAACCCCATAGATTAAAAAAATTGTGTCGTTTTTCTTCTCTTGCTAGTCCTATTGGGATGTTGTCTAATTGAACTGGCAACAAAACAATAATAATATTAAAAAAAATTCCCACTTAGATTTTTTTTTTCCCCCTAAAACTCTTATTTTAAAAATAAAATATCTTTAAAAGTTCAGAACATGTAATTTTTTCCCCTCTCTCCCTCCTTATACCTCCTGAAAATCCCTAGGAGCTAATGCTAGGCAAAAATTTGTGGTACCAGCTAAGTGTAAAAACTGTGTAATTTACGTCCTGTGGCCCTATCAAATATAATTACAAACCACGTTTGCAGCACTGCAAATTATCCAGTACTTCACCAGTGCGGGAGATGGCACGTTGCCTATTGTGATGGATGAACCCACACCTAAAACTGACTGGCAGCTTTTATAAAATAGCAAGGCATCCTTTTGTGCCTGGCTGATGAAGGACAGATGGTCTTTTTCTCCTTCAAGAAGAGTTCCCATAAGGCTTTATTTTGCAATAGTTTATGTGCATATGAATTATTTGTATTAAAAGAGAATGAATGTGGCATTTATTGACAAACCATAACTCATTGAGACAAAGCTAAATTTTTAACTATTTCTTGCATCAGCAATAGTACTGGCTGATCAATATTTTTTCTTTCTTTGATAATAGAGATCATTTTCATTAATGCCCCCTGTGCATCTCTGGCAGCGTAAATTCATTTATACCTGCCTCTAAGGCCTCTCTGCCCTTCCAGAGCAGTGCAGCAGAGTCTGAGGATACAGTAGAATCAAAGTGCTATTAAAGGTACAGAAAAACCCCATAGCACAAGTTAATACTCTTTAATATTAATAATATTCTTTTTAACCTCCTTCTCCTTAGAAGTTCATGCGTAAATTGAAAGGTTATGGGTGAGTCTTTTTTCCTTGATGTATCCCATAGCTTATTTGTTCTTTGGTGGATATAGTTGAACCCTCGTACAGCTGACCTTGTGGCTTGATTGAGATAATCTAACCATTTTGTGCAAACAACAGTGATTTATACCACACAGTGTTGGGGGCATTGTGGTCTTAAGCTGTCGGGACGCTATTTTACCTTTGTCTTTTTGGAGCCCTTGCTCTTGAATACATGTGTACTTAATGGGTTTTCCCAATTTGATTCCTAGTAAATTGATAATCATTATGATAAAATAAGAGGCCTGAGCTTTTAGTGGCTTTTTCCTTCAGTATGCTTTGCACAGCTTCACTAATTGCATTAGATTCAGACCTGAATTATTGAAAGCTTCTGAAAAAAGCACATATTTTGGTCAAGGACAATTAGGAAGAGTTCCTGGACTGTGTTAGCAATTAGTTAGCATTGCACCTTGGCCACAGCCCGTGCTGCTTCTCACTGTCTATAAACGCTGCTCTGAACGTGGCCAAAAAGGCAGAGCCCAAGCAGCCAGGGTGATGTGGGGAAGTTCAGCACAAGTAAAAGAAATAAATGGCCAGTGAACAAGTAGGCAGGAGGGCAACAGCTAATGGAAAATGTGCTGGGCAGAGGAGAGTGGGCTGCAAAATTCAATGGGAGGTGAAAAACACTGAAAATGGATTGGAAAAGGCAAGACACTGCCTGGGAGGGTATTGTGAAAATCCCTCTGCGGCACAGGGGCTGGTGGCCATCGTGGAGCATCCGGGGGGCTTTTGGGAGGATTGCTTGCTGGTGGAGCCACATGCAAGCAAGGATTTGGGGTTTTTTGTTAAAAAAAATAAATCAGTGCTAGCAACAGCAGGAGGCCTGACTGTAATGAGATTAATGAATGTGGCACAAGGGATGTTTCAGGTAGAAGGAGAAATATGGGATTTCTTGGGTGTGTAATTAGGACGCTCGGCAGCTGGGTAAGCTTTAATTGCCATCCAAAGCTCCTGATCTTGCCAACGAATGAAGATAGTGAGGAGAGCTATTGATTTCCATCTGGGCAAACAATTTACTTCTTAGTGCTCATCAGCCTGGTCTGTATCTTCATTCCCTGTCACTGCTGTGTGCAAGCTAAAGCTGCTTTCATCGACAGATTTCAGGTGGGGGTTCAGCTGAATATGTGGCTAGAATTCCAAGGCGTTAATGGTAAAAACTGTCTCACCACACTGCCAGTGTACAATGTGCTGTTAGTTTTAGAAAATCTCCACATCTCTAGGTCCTTATATAAAGCATCTCTGCTGTAGTGTCCAGTTGCCTCCCAAAATTAAAATGGGCACAGAAGGCACCTTCTCTCTCTGCTCAGGAGGAGCAAGAAAATGTTTGTTTTATATGATGCATGTTTGTTTATAAATGTGGTGTTACTGAGCAGAAGACTGGATCAAATAAGTGGATTTTGCATTTCACTTTGAAGACACAGATGTCCACAGTCAACATGATCTCTTTTGGGGGCAGCTTCCAAATTTTGTGGGCTAAATGCCACATTTTTGCTTTGTCTTTGACAGTTTCATTTTTCCAGGGGCACGTAGCTGGTGCAGGTCATGATCTTTAAACAGAGATACAATGAGAAAACTTCTATGTAGCCACAAAGTGTAGAAATTTAATTAGGGAAAAAAAAAATAAGTGGCATTTGAGGGGAAAGGGTTGAGAAGAGAGAGAGAGGAGGTGGAAGTACATTTGCAAAGCTGTGTAACTTGCTTCAGTTTACAGTGCGCAAATAGTATCACTAGGCACAGACAGATTTTTATACAACTAATCAGTCTAACAATGTGCGTGTAATGGAGATTGGTGTGCCTGTGGAGGGTAGACGTGTGTGTAGTTTTCTGAAATTAAAAAAATAAAGGTTAGAATAATGAATTTCCTTCTATTGAGAGATGGATAATTAGGGAAATAGTAATACTCAGCAGATGCAACTTATTCCTTTAGGAAATTCCATCACATAGTGCCCCAGGGGCATTGGACAATATAGAGTAGACATAAGGAATAGTCAATGGTCAATAATAAAAATTGTTAGATGTTCTGAATTTTAGCAGTGTTATCCAATGGGAAGAAACATAAAGCATAGAGGGCTGGTTTTCCTTTTGCTCGTGTTTTGTTCTGGAATGACTTTACTAGAATGACTGCAATGACAGCAGTGACAGGGCAGAATCGGCCTCCAGATATCCATATATTCAGTAAGTGTCATAGAGTTAAGCGATGGCTTATAAATTAAAATGAAAGTAGTATTTGACTAATGTTGAAAAAGTAATCATATAAAATTAATATTGTGTAATAAGTAGCATTTTCTGACTTACTAGGAAAGAAATGCCTAGCATGGATTAATATGGTCATTGACTAGTCATATCTTGATTTTTTTGTTTGTCCTTGTTTAAGAAAGATTTAACTTGATACAGTAGGAAAAAAAAAATTCCAAATTCAGAAGGGCCTTCTTGGAAGCAGTGATTTATTTCCTGTTGACTTTAATAAGTAATCCCATTAGAATAGCCTGTAGTGGAAAGCAAACCTTATATGTGGACAAAAGAGGAAAATGAGGCATTTTCTCTTAGTTGGTTAGATCTTGAATTCCATTTTGTGCTATTAAAGTATTTTTAAATCATGATGTCACTGCTGCGTTACTTGGCTGTGTATATATATCTCCCTTTCTAATCAGGAGATGACAATATATGTAGCAAAAGCCAGCTGGTACCTCAGACAGCTGTTAAAATACAACAGTTATTGAAAATACAACAGTTATTATTCAGTGTTGGATTATAGTCTCATTTTATACACAGAGCAGTTCTACAGTTTGTAACAAAATACTTCCCACATGACACTGTCTTGTCATCTTCACTGTTTCTGGAGAGATTTTGAGAAATGACTCACAGTGTGGCGTGCCCTACTTTAGATGTTGCTTTTTCCAAGGTGCTTCCCCAAGCCTTTGACTTTCAGCTCTTGAAAGAGGAGTACCCATAAGTAGAAGTGCCTGAAACCATTAGTTATCTTCAAAAATACGCCTTTCTGTTGTGAAAAATAAATAAAAGAATGCTTTTCCCTCTGCTGTTAAAAGTTACTTTAAATTACTTGTAATTGGAAGGAATTAGTAAGTATATAGTTCCATTCCTGCCATTAACATGTCCGTTAAAGTGATCATATAATTATACTTTAGACCTATCCTGTAAAACTACAACCATCATCATTAAATAATTATATTTTCTCTGGATGCATAATAAAATTTCTTCTATTCCCACTTACAGTGCTCATTACTGTATGGTATTTCTTCTCTGATCCTAAATGAAGTAAGGATATGAGCATTTTGAGGCACTAGTCTGTTGTATTTGTAGCAGTAAGGAGTAGAACTGCCAAAATCCATGAAATACACTTTTCTGTTGCTGCTTTCAGAGGCACCAACATAGAGCTGTCTGCTTTCAGTACCGATTTTGTCTTTGCAGTTGTCTTGTGAAAGGCATAACTGGTCCTCTTCCCTTGAGTTCACAAACACATTTCAAACAGAACTAAATTTATGTGGTCAGCAAAGCTATTGGCAAGCATTTTCTCAATGTGAACTGGCTTCTCCAGCAGTTTATTAAGACAACATTCATTCCTTTCCAATGGCTGGCAGTGTTTGTATGTCTACCTAATTAAAGCAGTTGGATTTCCACAAAATATTAAGCTGCTATCAAATGCAGAAGGATAGAGATTTTGAAATTGCAGCAGATCAGACAAGGGTGAGCATCAGTGCAGAATATCAGCAGCACATAGCAAATAGTAATTTACAGGTCATCACAGTCCTTCAAGATTTTTGGGGAAAAAAAAAGAGTTGTAACATCAGTCGCAAGGCAACACAAGAAAAGGTGAATGAGATCTGCTGGTATAACGAGGTATAGTTTCCTGGAGCTGAATACATGCCCATGATTGCCATAGAACTGAACAGGAGGAGCTGATTTTTGGTGGAATTCCTGCTAATCAAGTGAAAGGATAGGAGGGTTTTTGAGTAGACTATTGCTGTTGTTTTTAACAGCAGTAATTTGCTTTGATCTACCTATTCAGTCTTTGTGTTTGGAATATGCTGAGGTGGAAATCTTCATTTTGAGTTGTGCCAATCTATGGGAGAATTCAGACGGACTCTGTGAAACATGACAACTGGGCTAACAGCAGCTTCATAAAGGTCAACAAGGAGAATTGCAGAGATTTGCAAATGGTTGGATCTGTATAAAATAGGAACCAACTGACCAGAAGCCCTGCTGAAAAGGATCTGAGGGTTACTGGGGCCTACGGGTTCACAGTCTTCAAATATGCAGATAGAATATTGGGCTGCACCAGGAGGATCATGGCCAGAAAATTATTATCCTCCTCTACTTGACCTTAGTGAGGACTTTTCTGGAATACTGTGTCTAGTCCAGGACTTCCTGATCAAGAGAGAGATTGAGAAACTGGAGATTGCCCTGCAGAGGACTACCAAGGTATTTAGGGGTCTAAAGTACACGGTGTGGAATGAGAGATTTACAGAGCTAGGCTTGTTTGGTTTGGAAAAGAGAAGGCTAAGAAGAAAGTAATAGCAACCTACGAGTACTTGAAAGGCAGTTACAAAACACAGTGGGGGCAAATCCTCAGTGGATGCAGAGGATAAATCAGACAAAAGCTGGGACTTGAGAGGTTTGAATTGGACATCAGGAAAAGCTTTTGCACTACAAGGGTGCATGATCGCAACACTGAATACACAGAGACAGGCTCTGATCTTCTTACTGACATTGGGAAAACAGACCTTGAAGTCCCATAAATGCTTCAGATCCACATTCCCTCTGAATCAAATGTTAGGTGGTATCAAGGGTGCCTGATCTCCTGCTGGTTTATCTGCTGAAGGCAGTGCCCTCTCTGCTGCCTCTGGTCCCCACCGTGTGCAGTGACACAACTTGTCAGGGAAATTGTGGGGAGCAGGAGTTCTCTTCCTTTCCGAACTGTACCTTAACTGCTCCGTTTCTCTATTCTTTTTCAGCTGGTGAGTTAGAGGCATCCAGAAACCTCTTGGTTAAGTGATGAGGAACAGCACAAGTTCAAACAGACTGATCACCCACTGCCTCCTCAGGTCTTCCAGTTGGTGTCACTCCCCAAGTATTACCTGCTTCCTGTGAAAGCACTACCCGTTGTCCCCTTGTGGTGGGGCAAACAGCTATTGAATGTTTCCCTCTGCAGAAGAAAAGATAATTTCACAGCTATTCTGTGGTGAATTACAGCAAGAATTATTGCTGCCGGCCTGGATACTTTAATACTGAAGCTAATCTGTGTATCTTTTCATGTTTTATAGCTTCTTAACTCTGACACTTAGGATAGTGTATTAATAAATTCAGTAAAAAACCCTATTGGAAATCTTTCAATTTCTTAGCTTGGTTTGTGATGTATTAAGCTATCTGTTTATCTCCAGTAGTAGTCTTAGTGCCAAGGAAGCTGGCAGATAAATGGCTTGCCCTTTGCAGGCACGCAAGGAAAACCACAAAGTTGTTGACTTGTGAGCACACACACATATATAGAGATGTGTGTATCTCTCTCTCTCTCCATATTCTCTTTCTTGTGGATACAAAAGCTAATTCCACTTTAACAAGTTTCATGTAAATATACAGTTTCATAGCTGCATTTGCAAGTTACTGACCAAGTCAACACCAAAAATGCACCAAGCATGTACAAATCAAAGCAAAAGATGCCTAAGTGATAAGAAAGGCTGGGAATTCATTCTCCAGCAGCTGGCTCCTGGAAGGAATAGGAAATACAAACTAAGAAAAGAAAAAAATGCTACAGCCAAATGTCATTGCATCTTACTGCCGAGCTTGCAAGGGCTTTTCAGGCTGTGAAAGGGAAGAACAGCCTGCATACCTGTGGGGTGCTGCCAGCTGGTCAGCTGGCTCCACAGAAGAGGGAAATGGAGACTTAGGATAAACATTAAAAAG
>JAVSBS010002837.1:0-17984 GCA_033124195.1 Coracias cyanogaster
TTAGTTGTTTATGCTAGTTAAGTAAATGCTGATTGGCTTGGGAAGTCTGGTGCTTAATAAGGACAATTGTCATTGGTGCAAAGAATGTATAAAACAAGGTGTTTACAAAACAATAAACATGATTCCTGCTTAACTCATATTGAGTCGTGGCCGGTCTCTCCTAATCCCATCCCCGCAAAGCTCCTTAGATATATCCAGTTTATTGATTTCTACTGAACACTACTTTTTACTGTCTGCCAGTTAGTCAGTTCTTAATCCCTTTCTCAAGGGATTGTGAAAATTATGTGTTAATTTTTTAAGTCTGTATAACTTTAAGTCATGCCTTTGTAACATCTAAGTGTATTACAACTGCAGTTACCTTTGTCAGTCAAACTTGCAATCTCATAAAATAATCAATTTTGTTTTATAAGACTTGTCCTCTATAACATGACATTGATTGCATTTTTCTTGATCTTAATTTAGTTACAGATTGATTGAATCATATGCCAGCTTTCCATTCTTTAGCTCAAGAATGATAACATGGTAATCAATCTATACTTTAGCTGGGTCATCCTACTGTCTGCATTGGCACACTATTAACTCTCTTCTTATCTTCAGAAATGACACCACTATTCTATTACTAACAATTAATAGCAGAAAGCTGGAAAGAACCGCAGCCAAATCTTTAAGATTCTTGGGTTTCTTCATGGTTAGCCAGACCTGCTAAATTAAGAGCATCTTTATAAAGAGAAGAAACGTATCTAAAGAGTGTCATTCAGGATACTGGTTTCCCTTGCTTAAACAACGTAATATGAAGGACTTTTATTAGGTTCCATTATTTAAAAAAAAAATCAGGTTTATGAACAAAGTATGATCACAGGATCTCTGTTACCTTGAGCAAAGGCAGGTGTTTTCAACGTTCAGAGTTTCTAGGCATGTGTTTCCAGCTGGTCTCAGTTCTTCCTCTTACTTTCTTGTGAGGGACACACTACAAATGCTGCTCTGGAGTATATGTTTTCTGTTTCTGTTGCATAGAAGTGCACCTGAAGTCCATAAGGTGTTCAAAACCCTGTTATTAACAACATTAATTATTTTCTTTAGATAGTACATTATCCTGTAACCAATTCTTTAGATGGGACTTACAATGTTTTGGCCAACAACTCCATGAGGCAGCAAAATTTCCTCTTCCAGGTTGGTTGCATGAAAAGCAATACTTCTTGCCAGCAGCTCATGGTCTGTCATCACTGAGTGAGAGGTAGAAAGAGAAAAGGATAGAGAGTGAAAGACTGAGCATAGCTAGTTCAGCCTGAAAGAGTTCAGGAGATCTGCTTGCTTGCTTTACAGGCTCTGCCTACTCTTTGGTCACATCTCTGTAGTACTCTTCATATCCTTAATTTATTCAGCTTCTTCTCCCATTTTATCACTACAATCATCACCACAGTCAAACGCTCTACTGGTAGTAGAGGAACTGTTATGTCCTGAAGGCAGCTAAGCATATCTGCAGGAGAAAGGTACAAATGTCAACAGGAGAAACAAAGCTATCCTTAAGTGTCCTATCTGACAGGCTAAAAAAACTTGGGTTAAAGAATCAACCAGTATACACCCGAGGATGCAACTATCTAGCTTACATGAGAAATGTATGTATTCATCACTTATTTTTCTGTGTGTCTCTGTAAGGAATGCTATCCCATCAAGGGAATGATAATACATCACTCTTCCACCCAAGACTTTGTAGCAGATCATCTCTCATCCAGCCCAAGCAAAAGATACTTAAAATGACTAGCAAAAAACTTGAAACTGATAGTGTAAATGCAGTGACCAGGCAAAAGGAGTGCCCTAAAACAGTGGAAATGAAAGATGCCAAATTTTGATTGCATAGTGATAGTGTTGAACTACCTCTGGTTTTTTTTTCTGTCTGGAAGATTTTTTTCCTGATAGGCTTAAAATGGTTATCATTGAACATTAAATTAATTCCAGAGAAGTAATTATTTGAAGATTCATTAGAAACTGATATGTCATTATTGTTCTAGGTACATTTCTACAGAGTTGTCTCAATACTGTGGATTTTTAGCTTTGAAAATCAGTTAAGACTAATATTGTAATTTCTGTTTAGCATTTGTACCCATCAGAGTGCCACTTGGTGGTGCTCACCCATTTAGCAATTGCATTACAAATGCTACTAACACTGTGGAAAAAAAAGAAAAAACACCCAAAACATGCAGCCCTTCTGGAAAAAGACGTATTTCAGCTCTAAGGGTATCTATAATTTTAAAGTTTTGCCATTGAGTCAATCCTTCATTTCTACATCATGTTAAAAAATATTCACTTCATGTCTATTTTTAAAAGCCAGTTGATGTGAATGCTTATGTTTACTAAGTACTTTCCCTCTGAATCATTGATCACCCTACAAATCTTACCTTATTCTGGGAAGCTGCACATGTATCTTCTAGCTGATAAAAATACTAAAATTAACATGTGCTCCAGGCAGACTGCATAGTTTTCTATCTTAATGAAATAAGAAAGTGTGAGCCACTGAAATTAATTCTTCCATCAGGATTATTGTGTGCTTCACAGCTCTGAATACAAATAGATGTGAAATCAATAAGCTTTTACCATTTATAGCCCTTAAAATCTATATCCAAATCTCAGAAATCAGAGTGTAATGCCACAAAATAAAACTTCTCGGTAAGAAACATGCTGAGGTGGGAACAGTATCGGAAGAGCAGAGAAAGAAAATCAGCCCAAATATCTGGTAATATAAGATTAATAAAAAGAAGAATCCTTTAGCTCTGATAGGGAGGAATTACACTGGGCCACTTTCAGAGGCTTTCTGATGAGTAAGGTGACTTTTGGCAATGATTTACTTACCTTTCAGGGAGACCTAGATTGGCTAGATATGATCCTTCTCTCCACCTAACAAAACTGCCATGTCACAGAAACAACTGCTCCTGACTCCTAGCTCCCATTAAATTAAAAATAATGCAGAGGGAGACACTGCTTCTTACACAATTTTGTTGTGTGAGAAAAGTTCCCAGTTCCTGTTATGTGGGAACTCAATAGGAACTGGGAGCCACCAGGCCATGAAGATGCCCTTAGCCATAGTCCTTGTGGTTTGGAACCACACCTTACAGGTCCCCTGTGCTTTGAGCAAAGAAACACATTGAGTGATAGTAAAGAAAAGATGATACAAATTAAATTAGAATGGAGTCTTAGAAATGAAAGCATTAAATGAAGAAAAAAACATTACTTCAGGTGCAACCTAGTGAAGCTGAGTAATTCATTGCCTCAGAAGTTTAAAGGAATGAGAAATGCATGTGGATTTTAAAACAGACTGAGTATCAATTGCTTTTGTGAGTATCAATTGCTTTTGAGAATTATGCAAGCTGAGAAAACTAATAATGTCTCATATTTGAGGAAAGAATACTTATTAGCTTGCAGAGACAAATAAAAGATTATTTTATGCCATCTTTATTGGTGTGCAATTACCTGGGATGCATTTGACACCTTTCTTTAACGCAGTATTTATTCTTATAATACAATACTCAGCCTCATTTATGGAATATTCTACCATTTTGTGTGAAGCACCACAACAGCAGCTTGCTTCTCAGAGTTTATCTTGATGACATAGTTAATCTTTATTTCACTCCTAATTTGGGATTCATCCATGCATAAGAACCCCAGAGTGAAGTAGAGCTATTTTCTTCCCTTAGAGAGCTCACTGGGGAATATACATCCCAGCTCAAATTATCACAAGTCATCATCAGTGACTAAAATTGAATATATATAGTTTTTTAACTTACTGCTATTCAGAAAGTTGTTAAACTGCATCACAATGAAATCAGACATTTCTATGAGTTTTCATGTCATGGTCCTTCCCTTCTTCTGTGGGGCTGTTTTCCCACTGTATCTTTGTCTCTCACTGTTTTTTAGATATACTTATTCTAGCACTTCTTAAAGTGTTGGAAAAGGGCCAACATTTTGAACAAAACAGTTAAAACTACAAAGAATCATATCACCAAAAATAAACTCAAGAAAAGCTAGTCCCTTTGACTACTTAAACAACCAATTTTTTTTTGGATTGAAATGTATTTTTGTCATGTTAACAGCATCTCTTAAAAGTTCCTTTTCAATTTTGGCTTCAATTACAGGCTGCATATCATACTACAGGAACAATATTTGTTTTCTTTTGTATTAACCATTACCCAATTCCTTGTCAGATATTTAAACATATTTAAAACAATATGTATTTACTCTAATCTGTGAATACAAACTAAATATATTTATTTATTAACTGGTAGGCTGCTTCCAATAATGAGGTAGCTCCAACTACTTTGGGCTTGGGTAGAACTATGGTTACTGTCTGTGACAGCTCAAATCTGTGTGCTGATTGATTCAGAATTTTGCAGCAATGCAGTTTTGTCCTTCCAGAGAATCATGAAACTATGTTTATAAACATTCTTCCCCTATATAATAATGAGCATATTTGCTTTTATTTCACTTTAAAAAAAATCTGTCTAATTATGCAAGGACCATGCCTCTTCTATCAATTAATGTTTTGAAAAAGATGACCTGTGAATGTGTGAGGAACACACTTTAACCCAACAGGAATAAAGCTGCTGTAATTAGAGTAACAGGGGAAAGCCAGAAATTTGAATGAAATGCTTTCATTTTCTAAATCACAAAGTTCAGTCAGGTTGTATCCTATAGATCTCCACTGTTTGTGACTTGACAAGCTACATCTCTTGTGGAAGAGACCTCTTCAAAGGCAGCTGCAAATTTCTCATCTTCAGGTGCAGAAGTAACATAAACTGAATTCTGGAACAAGAGAAAAACATGTTAGATATAGAAACGGGGTCACTGAGCTGATTCCAGCATGGCTTTACATTTTAGTAATGTGGCTGCAGAAGATTAAGCACCAAATCACACCACATAATTCTTACCAGTGTCACCTTATCATTCTATTAATTCATTGTATAAGAGATAATTTTAAATGAATTTCTGTTTCAGCTTTTGTGCAAATACCAGAGAAAAATAAAAGATGACCTTGAAACTCAGAGACTCAGGTGAAGTTAGAAAAAGAGCTTTCTCAGTATTTTTTGCTTACAACCTAATACACCAGGATTTATAGATTATTTTCCGAAAAAAATAGTTGTCAGAGGATTATATTATTTTTAATTTTTATACACATCTAATTACTGGACAGAACATACTTAATATTCAGTTTCAAAGGAACCATAACTTAAGCAGTTAAGGAACTCCACAGGAGCTCTAAATAAATGAGAGAATATTTTGTATATGTGGCTTCTTTTCAGAATTATTCCAAAACATCAAGCATTCTTCATTGTATTTCAGGGATGGTCAAAAGGGAACTTTTCAGTATGCTTAAAGCTCTTTTTCTATTAACACTGGTATTTCTTTCCCATATAAAGTTTCATGGTTTAGCTGTGTTTATTTTCTTATTCCTTTACGGGTATGTGCAAAGACACTTTTGATAGTATGATCTAATGTCTACTTGTTTTTCCTGCTTTTATGCTTCCATTTATTCTAGCAGTATTAACACTTCTCATAATTTCCAAGATGCTTATTTGGCTAGATATCACCAGTAGTCTACAGAGCCCACTGGACTACAATAGGTTCCTCCCTGAAAATGTAGGTCCTGTAGCCCCATTGGTATCTCCTTTTGCTTTTTTCTCTCATAGTTTCATAATCAGAATTCCATTAATTAGCTTCCTTTAAGGCTTATCATATGAAGTTTTGTCATGTGAATTTTTCCACTGTGAGACAAAAAGTACCTTTTGTCTTTGCTGCCTCAGGTGTTCTGTGGCTGAACAAGAAGCTATTGTGGTAAGTCCTCACCATGGCTTTCCTGCTGGTAGATTTTCAGGATATGATATTCTCTGAGACAAAGCTAAATGCAGCTGACATTTCAACACAGCTGAGAAAGTCGCCGGGGAGCTTTGGCCTGACTGAGGGTTTACTTTGGCTGAAGAATTATGACTGTGGAAAGCTGAGCTCTGATTACTCACAATCTATTGACCTGTGACTGCGTGGTGGACAGGAAGCATCAGCATCTAGGTTTTGAACATTGGAAGAAAAAAGTCCAAACCAATAGTAATGTCACTTGTATTCTATCCAGTAATGATTCTCCATTCCTTCTGTTTCTCATAATTTTTATCCTCTGCTTGTGATTATATGTGCCAAGGAGCACAAAGACCTATAAAGTACTGAGGGTAGGATTCTCTGAGGCCTACACTCATTTCTCTGACTTCACAGGAACGGGAATGGCCAGACCTGGTCTTCATAGCAGCAATCTCTGCCAGCATGAAAAAACCTGCTTGTTTCAATGCATCATGTCCTGTTGTTAAAAGGCCTATTTGTAACTTTTTTTTATTGTGAAAATGAGTTTAATTCTTACTCGTCACCAAAAGGCAACATGACAACTATATTTAATTTTCAACACTGACAGGTATAAATGCTTAAAATAGAAATGCCCTACAGCTAAGCATAGAATGTAAAAAAACTGAACATACTAAATGCAAAGTCAGCCAAAGTTTACTTACCTAAGCTCCTAATTTAGTGTCTTTATCACATTTTCGTTTGTGAGTCTGTACACTTGAGCGCCTTATCTGAAAGAGGATGTTGCATTGGTTTATTTAAATTGTCAGATCATCCTAATTAGATCTGTCTGAAAATGAGGGTGGATGTTTATTAATGCTTTGCAAGCATTTCCTCTAGAATTTTCAGTGAATCAAAACAAATGTGAATGTTAGCTCTAACAACTATAGTGAATAATATAGCTTCAGATCACTGGTTACTGTTGAAAAGAGTCCTGGAATTTGGGCTTTTCTTTGTAGATACAATTTGTAAATGAATATTGTCCTTACACAGACACTGAGCTGACAGAGATGACAAGAGAACATATGTTTTCTAGTCTATGGTACATGCAACTGTAAGAGTTGGTGTCATATTCTCATCCTACCAGTACACCTACTATCTGTTAATAGGAAATAGTTGCCTATAGCTGTTAGAGCAGCTGAAAAGGACTCATTTGCTGCTTTCACTTTCTGCAAAGTCTATCAGATAAGATGACAATTAGTGTTAGTTAGGTTTTCTTTTTTGAAGTCTATAAAGTACAGACACTTTATGACTGTGCATTTAAATAGTCACTTGTACCACATTTTAAAGCTACATTTACACATGGTATACTTGTATCAGTCCATGTGAATCCACTGAAGGGTGAATAGTGTTGAGAAGAAAATAAAATTTGCATTTACTTCTGTACATACATACCTACAGTTATGTGTGTGCACTATATTTTGTAGCTCCTTAGGCATGTCATAACATAATGTTCCCTCTCTTTTTTAATAGAATTAGAAGTTATTCTTCTATACACATATAGTATTAAAACTGGGGGAAGGGCACTAAGTGACAAAAGGAGTAGCACTCAGTGCAAATGTTGTAAAGTACATTGCTATACACTGAGGACTTTGTTATTACAAGGTTTTGCCAAGAATCCTCAGCTATTGTTGAAGCTGAATACAGACTTGCCCTCTGAGAAGCTGTACTGGTTTTGGCTGGGGTAGAGTTAATTTTCTTCATAGTAGCTGGTATGGTCCAATGTTCTCGATCTGTGAACAAAACAGTGTTGTTAACACAGGGATGTTTTAGCTATGGCTGAACAGTGCTTACACAGCATCAAGGTCTTTTCTGTTTATCACACTGCCCAGCCAGAGAGTTGATTGATGGTTATGCAATAGGCTGGGAGGAAACATAGCCAGGCAGGTGACCAGAATGAACCAAAGAGATATGCCACATTATAAAGAAGGAAGAAGGGGAGAATATTCAGCATTATGGTGTTAGTCTTCTCAAGTCACCATTATGTGTGATGGAGCTCTGCTTTTCTGGGTATGGCTCTAAACAGCCTCTGGGAAGTACTGAATGAATTCTTTATTTTACTTTGCTTGTGCTTTCTGCTTTTGAATTACCCATTAAACTCTTTATATTGACCCACAAGTTTTCCAGCTTTACCCACCTGGTTCTCTTCTCCATCGACTGGAAGGAATGGCATGTGTTGGAGTGACCAACTGGCTCTGAAGCAGAGCTATCTACTGGCGTTAAACGACAACAGAAGCTTACATGCAAAGTCTTTGTCCACTATGCTAATTCACAAAGGTGGATTTTCAGGCATGTATGAAGCCTGTTGAATAGATTTTTTCTTTCAATATGTTCGGATGGTACTGTGATCAGAGTGTTGGGAGAAAGAAGTAGAGCGTAAAGTATTCTCTCTGCATAAATAAACGATGTTACTATAGCATGCAGTCATTCTATCAAATCAGCACTTCGGCATCACCATTTTTTGAAGTGTCATTTAAATCCAAATATGAAACTATTGTGAAAATTGTGCAACTTCCACCCCTTAAGACTACTTTTGTCTATGTGTTACACCAGGAGTAAAGGGTCTTCCCAAACAGAATGTCCTGGTTTTGTAACAGCTTATAATGTTCTAATCTCCACTTCTCCCACATCTTCCGCTTTTCTGTTTCTTAATCACTCTGCATAATGGAAAGTCCATGTATTTAGAAAGCATGCTAAGGTTTTCCAGGCAAGTCTCCACTCACAGTAACCGGTTGTTGAATCTTATTATGTGCAACAAAGAATATTGAATTCACTCCTGTCAATAAGACTTTATTATATGACATGAAGTTGAACCAGATTGTATCATTGACATCTGCATAACATAAATGGAGAGGAGGTGCTGTTTATAGTGGGAAACACTAGAAGCAGAATTAGACATTTTTCCTGAAGCTGTGCCAATTTATGCTACTTAGTAGTGAAGTGATTTTTAAAAAGCAATCAATTAATATTCATAAGAATTCAAATTATACTTAGCTTAAAGAAAGAATAAGAAAGCTAAGTATCTTGCAGAGATTCCATTTGAAACTGCAGCAGGTACTCCTATGGTTTTGTTTTTCTATTATCTTAGTCACCTCTTCATATCTGCATATTCTCAAAGGGTAAATTTCCATTCTGGCCCATGAGCCTGTCTTGGTCAACAAGTGGATTATCCTTCACCAAGCAAATGATCTTCCTGCTGGACTCAAAACTGGAGAGATTTGCTGTTCTTTCATCCATCTATGAATATTTATTACTCTGCTAGGTGAGTCTAATAAGAGTTTGATTTAAAATCCATTGAACTCAAAAGGAGCCTTTCAGATTATTTTAATGGGATTTGATGCTGACCCTAAGACTTTATGTCAGTAGACATTACTGAGAGCTGTAAGCATTCTGAAGAGATAGGGAATGAACACAAAAGAGCAGAGCCTGGTTTGTGTGTATAAAGAAACTGGATGTCTCAGGTTTCACTAAGAGGTTTTTATTTAGCTGCTACATTGACTATTTGACAAATGAAGCTGGCTTTAGTGTTTTACTCACAAGGTGTCAGAACTCTTCTTATTTCTGTGTCTTTTATTAGCTTAGATTCTGTTTCACACCCACAAGAAAAATAAGATTTTACTGTGCTGCAAATGGTATGGAGATATTTGTAAGAATAGTGGCCTAAATTGTGGTTTGAAGACTGTTGTCCTAAATAATGGAAGAAAATACCTGGAAGAGGTTTATAAAGATAAAAATCTAGAAAAGTACCTCTCAAAGTAAGGTATGTTTGTCTTTTATATATATGTGTGCATATATGTATATGTCTTACATTTTAGCTGAAAAGCGTCAAAACTTTATTGTTCATATAGGAATACATATACAATATGTATTCTGATATTTGCTGGAAAGGCCACACCGCTATGCACAGAGTCCAGGATGTTTCTACGGTGCATTAGTGATAATTTTCTGATGCCAGTGTTGGAGAAGCCAGTGAAGAGAGTTGTGCTGCTGGACCTTGTACAAATGAACAAAGAAGGTCTGGTTGGGGACATTTAGGTTAGGGGCAGCCTTGGCTGTAGTGACCATGAGATGATGGAGTTCATCATCATACAAGGAAGAAGAAGGGCGGTAAGTCAGATTGCAACCTTGGACTTCAGGAGAGCTAAGTTTGGCCTCTTCAAAAACTGATGTGGAGGAATCCCATGGGCTAGGACTATAGAAGTTAGGGGAGCCCAAGAGGGATGCTTAATACTCAAGCATCTCTTCCTCAAAGCTCAAGATCAGTGCACTCCTTTGAGTAAAAAAAATGAAGTAGAAGAGGCAGGAGACCTGCATGGATGAGCAAGGAGCTGCTGAAAAAACTCATATGGGAGAAAGAAGTTTAGAGTATCTGGAAAAAGATCACTTGGGAGGATTACAGGAAACTTGTCAGGGCACCTAGGGATGCAACAAGGAAGGCTAAGACCCTCTTGGAATTAAATATGGCAAAGGATGTAAAAGACAACAAGAAAGGCTTCTTCAAGTACATCAGTAGCAAAAGGAAGACTAAGGAAATGTGGGCCTACTGCTCAATGAGCGAGAAGCCTTGATAGAAGAGGATACAGAGAAGATGGAGTTACTGAATGCTGTCTTTGTTTCAGTCTTTACCACTAAGACCAGCCCTCAGAATCCCAATTCATAGAGGTAAGAGAAAAAGTCTGGAGCAAGAAAGACTCTCACTTGGTCGAAGAGGATTGAGGCAGAGATTTTTTAGGCAAGCTGGACACAAACAAATCCATGGCCTCTGATGGGGTCCACCCACAAGTGTTGAGGGAGCTAGCTAATGTTTTTTGCTACGCCACTCTCCATCATTTTTGAAAGATCATGGAGAATGAGAGAGGTGCCTGAGGACTGGAATAAAGCCAATGTCACTCCAGTCTCTAAAAAGGACAAGAAGGAAGACCCAGGAAATTATAGACCAGTCAACCTCACCTTTATCCCTGGAAAGGTGATGGAACAGCTCATTCTGGAGGTCATCTCCAAGCACAGGGAGGAAAAACAAGGTTATCAGAAGTAGTCAGCATAGATTCACCAAGCAGAAATCATGCTTAACAAATCTGACAGCCTTCTATGATGATGTGACTGGCTGGGTAGATGAAGGCAGAGCAGTGGATGTTGTCTACCTTTGTTGTGGGTTAACCTTGGCTGAGTGCCAGGTGCCCACCAAGCCACTTTATCATCCCCCCCTTTTCTTCCCCTCTCCCTCCTCAGCAGAGCAAAAAGAAAAGGGAGGAAAATAAGATGAGAAACAAAAAAGCAATTTAATAATAATAGAAGCAAAGCTAAGCAAATCTGTGTGCAAAAGCAAAGGAAAACAAAGGTATCCTCTACTTCCTGTCAGTAGGCAATGTTTGGCCACTCCCTGCGAAGCAGGACTCCAAGACACGTAGCAGTTGCTCTGGAGGACAATAGAACGCCCTCCCCCTCCCCCCACTCCTTCTCCCTGGCTTTATAGCTGAGCTGACGTCATATGGTATGGCTGCCCAGAAAGGTTGTGGAGTCTCCTCTGGAGACTTTCAAGACCTGTCTGGATATGTTCCTCTGTAACCTGCCCTAGGTGAATCAACTTTGGCAGAGGGGGTTGGACTAGATGATCTCTGGAGGCCAGTTCCAATCCCTACCGTTCTGTCATTCTGTGAATATATATATATATACACACATACTTTAAGGGAGACTATTAAATATTTACATATGAACTTACCCTTACAATAAAAAACTGAGCTGAACAGGACCCTTAAGTGAGAATCATTGACAGCTTTCGTAATTATTTCAAAGTAAAATTTCTTCCTGAAATGCGATATAAAGTTTGTGCAGTGATATATTATTCTGTTTTCTCTGTCCCAAGTCAAGATGCAATATTTAGCCATTTATTGGTACAAACTTCCATATGGTATGTATAATTTCTTGGTTGACCTAATTATCCCATGAATAGTTTATCTTGTGAGTAGTCTCAAAAGACCTCTGTGGTGATTATTGTCCAGTCTTCTGTGGTTCATTGGATGCATCAAGTAACATAGCCTCTCAATATACTAATTGCAGTAAAAACTGAACTCTTTGAATGTTTCTGGAAAGAGAAATTGAGATGTGCAGTTAAATCTGAGATCCAGTCAGCAGGTCAACAGTGACTAGCCTTGGTAGGAAATGCTTGCTGCTTCCTCTCTTGTCTTCTGACACAGACAGCGTATCAATTGTCTGCTGACCCTACAAATGGAAAATGTAAGATTACATGTGAACTGCAGGCTTATGTGTGAGGGGATGCTGTACACTGCTGCTAAGTATGGAAAGGTGAAGAGCTATTTTCAGTGTCTACTGCATTTCTTTGATATTTGCAGAGATACGAAGAGATCAGCAAATACATTGTATTTGGGCATACTTCTGTTTTTTGAACATGCTTCTATTTTTAAAATGTACTCTAAAGAATTACAGCATTCTATTTGATCCTACCATTGAACTTAGAATTTGGAGTGGAGGTAGAGAGATAGTAAATATGAAGCTGAGTACTGTTTAACATCCAGATTCAAATAAATACTGTTCTGTGTTGGAAAACAAATAACGTTGAATGTGTCCTGGTAGAATTATCAGAACATAGCCAAGCAGCTGATCTTAATAACATCACTATTCCAAGAACTTAAGAATAAGAAGAATTGGTTCATTTAGTAAGATCTCTGTATCACCTGTCATTAGATTTCACATGACAACTCTTTTACCAAGACCAATAAATTATGTTATTCTTGGGAAGATATTGCCATCTCTGTAGTTACTCATTTGGCACAAATTTTGCCTATAACACTTTATGGAATGCGTGACTATGGGCTGCATCAGTGAAAGCCATTGAACATAACTTATTCTTCATACGGTAAAAAAAAGTAAATGTAGTCTTTATGATATTACATGATCTATGGCTCTGTATGTATTGCAAAGTACGGAATACGAGTAAAAGTGGATTTAAAAACATTTTTAACATACAATCAAATGAACATATGGTAAGTAAATAAAAAAAACAAAAGAAGTTCTAAAAATAGGTGATTACATAATGCCTTTGCAATATGGATAGATAACAAACTGGGTTATAGCTGCTGTGATATTAGAAGTCAAAGGACAGAGTCATTCATTGTTGAATTTTCTTGCTAGGACAGAAAAATTTGTAATGATCTAAGAAAAAAATCTACCCTTTTTATCCCTGTGTTAAGGCAAATGTTGACCTCAAGTGCTTTTTAAAATACAAAAATAAAATTTAAAAATCTTTAATCTGAAAGAACTTTCTTTCAGATTCCCTAAAAATCATAGATTGCTTACCCCTATTGTCTCTGTATAAGCTGGGTTTCTTGCTCAGATTGCATTTCCCTTACAGTTAGCTGACCTTGGAATCCCACTGTAGAACTGCAGCTGGAGTGAAATCATGAAGATTTTACAAATTTTTTGATCAGTTCATAACATATTGTCTCTGCTGCTCTCCGCCTCATCATGTTCTTCCTCTGCTCTAATGTGGAGTCTTTAATGAACTCCAATGTAAGTCCTTTCCGTGGGCTGCAGTTTTTCAAGAACCGCTACACCATGGATCCTTTACATGGGGTGCAGTGCTTCAGGCACAGACTGCCCCACCAGAAGTCCCCCACACGTCCAGACATCCTGCTAGAAAAACTGCTCCTTAGTGGGCTCCTCATCATGGGCCACAGGTCCTGTCAGAACACTGCTCCATTGTGGGCTGGGGGTCAGAGCTTCCTTCAGGCCACATCCACCAGTGGATGCAGAAGGACAACCTGTATCACCATGCTCGTCTCCACAGGCTGCAGGGGAATCTCTGCTCAGGCTCCCAGAGCACCTCCTCCCCCTCCTTCTTCACTAACCTTGGTGTCTGCAGGACTGTTTCTTTCACATTTTCTCATTCCTTTCTCACAGCTGCTGATTTTACCCTCTGTTAAATATGTTATCACAGAGGTTCCACCAGCATCACTGATAGACTTAGCTTTGGCCAGTAGTGGGTCCATCTTGGAGATGACGGGAACTGGCTTTTTCTGATGTGGGGACAGCTCCTGGTGTCTTCTCACAGAAGCCACTACTACAGCCCTACCCTCTGCTACCAAAACCTTGCCATGTATATAAAGCAAATATACACAGGCAAATAATTTCAATCATCTGAGTGAATATCAAAGAAAATATTAATGAAAAATATAACAGGCTTGTGTGACTCAGTCACAAAAGTTTTGATTATAATAAGTTGTTAGTTTATTCAGCTTAATTTAAAGAAATCTGTAGTGTTCTCCAAACATTCACAGTCCAAATTAGATAACACTTTAACAAGAATCTTTTGTATTATGGGTACTTTCTTATACCAAGGCTTCAGGAAACAGTTGGGTACCCTAGGCATGGAGGCGTTCTAGTAAAGTTTCTCGTACAGAAACTACTCACATTCTACAAGTGAATAAAGTAATAAATGAACAGCTACATGAAGTTCAGGTATCCTGAATCTACCAGTGAAAGGACTCTCTGTAGTTCTGGCCTTTGAAGTTCTGCATTCTAGGGCTTTAGGTACAATAACTACATTAAAAAAATGTGCAGATTTCAAATTTTATGTTTCAATGTCCATTTTATGGACTGCATCTAGACCAAGGGCAATTTACAGTCCATGGCATGTCTTAATCTCCAGGTTTTCTGGATTAAGCAATTAAACAGGTCATTTAGAGGTCACTTACAGTTTACACACCTGAATTTCCTTCCCTCAAATGGGAAATAATAGTCTTGTTTCTTATCTCAGTGTGGGACACAGCATGTATCTGAACCATGTATTTACTCTAATTTACATACTGTCTTTGACATAGGACATGACTCAGTGTATCATGCAATTAACATCTAACAGATGATAGATTTTTTACTTCAAGCAACATGCAACCTGGTCTAGTAGGAGGTGAAGGCGACAACCCATAGTTTGCATGAACAAGTCTTACTTTTCAAGACAGGATTTAAACTAAAAAAGAATGAGTGCATTCTTCAGATTCATCAGGATGACTTCAAACTCCTACTAATGTTATGTCAACTGAACTTAAATTCTACACTTAGAAAAGTGAAGTTCTGCAGGATGCAAAAAATCACATTTTAAAGCTTTTCTTTTCATATAGTTGCACCCAGGATGCTCATAGTTTATGTAAAGGAGAATAACAATTATTAAAATAGAGTATTAACAGGGTTCAAAGGGATTGATTTTCAAATTTTTGGTTATGTGTGTGTGTATGTGTGTGTTTGTGGCACCAAGCTGGGTGGAAGTGTTGAGCAAAGGGAGGCTCTGCAGAGGGATCTAGACAGACTATATTGATGGGTCGAGACTAATTGCATGAGTTTCAATAAGGCCAAATGTCAGGTCCTGCACTTTAGTCATGGCAATGCTACAGGCCTGGGGAAGAGAGGCTGAAAAGCTGCTCAGCAGAGAGGGACCTGGGGGTGTTGATTGACAGTTGGCTGAACATGAGCCAGCAGTGTGCCCAGGTGGCCAAGATGGCCAACAGCATCCGGGCTTGTATCAGGAATAGTGTCGCTAGTAGGACCAGGGAAGGGATTTTACCTCGCACTCAGCACTTGTGAAGCTGCATCTCAAGTACAGTGTTCAGTTTTAGGTCCCTCACCACAAGAAGAACCTTGAGGCATTAGACCACGTCCAAAGAAGGGTAACAAAGTTAAAGAAGCATCTGGAGCACATGACATACAAGAAGCGGCTGAGGGAACTGGGGTTGTTTAATCTAGAGAAAAGGAGGCTCAGGGGAGACGTAATCACTCTCTACAACTACCTGAAAGGAGGTTGTAGAGAGGTGGGGGTCAGTCTGTTCAACCAAGTAACAAGTGATAGGACAAGAAGAAATGGCCTTAGGTTGCACCGAGGGAAGTTTAGATTGGGTATTGGGAATAATTTCCTTACTGAAAGGGTTATCAGGCATTGGAATTGGTTGCCCAGGGCAGTGGTGGGGTCCCCATCCCTGGAAGTATTTAAAAGATGTGTAGATGTAGTGCTTAGGGATATGGTTTTGTTGAGGACTTCTCAGTGTTAGGTTAATGATTGGACTCGATGATCTTAAAGGTCTTTTCCAATCTAGGCAATTCTGTGATTCTGTAAAAAGCTAAAGATAGTGAGTATATTTGATGTATATTTACTTTGGTGTTGTCTGGGATAGAGTTAATTTTCTTCACAGTAGCCAGTACTGGGCTATGTTTTGGATTTGTGCTGAAAAGAATGTTGATAATACAGGGATTTTTTTGTTACTGTTGAGCAGTGCTTACACAGGGTCACACCACCTTTTCTGCCTCTCATACCAGCACAGCAGCAAGCAGGCTGGGGGTTCACAAGAAGATGGGAGGGGACACAGCTGGGACAGCTGACCCCATCTGACCAAAGGGATATTCCATACTATATGGTGTCATGCTCAGCGTATAAAGCTGGGGGAAGAAGGAAGGGGAAGATGTTCAGAGTGGTGGCATTTGACTTTGCAAGTAACTGTTACATGTGATGGGGTCCTGATTTCCTGGAGATGCCTGAACACTTGTCTGTTGATGGGAAGGCAAGGGGAGGGAGTGAGTAGTGGCTGGGTGGTGTGCAGTTGCCAGCTGGGGTTAAACCACAACAATTGGGGTGCAGTTTCATGACTATAGAGAAGAAATATATACTTAAGTCATTTTTGAGGTACTTTATATGCTGTTTTCCCTCCTGCACCTGATTCTTTCAATTCACTGAAAGAAGCCGAATATACTGTTCAATAACACTGTAAGTCACTTTGTGTACAATTAAAAGTGTAATTTCTGACCAGATTTCCCTCTTTCACCAAAGGTATACATTAGGACTTTAATGATGCATGAGGATGAATCCCAGTTGTAAATGCACAAGCCTTCATAATATTTTAGAGAACAAATAATTAGCATTTTGGAAATGTGTGTGCATCTCACACAGCAATCTGTTTCTCCTCCTTCCTGTTTTGAAGTCAATAGCCTGTGTTACATCAGCCATCTGCAGTTCCACAAACAGGTGCAGGATCAGCATCACAGCTCCAAGCCTAGAGTTCAGAGAGAGCTGAAAAATTTGCTAAGCAACTAAGAATAATTTCCAGCATCATTTAAAAAACACATCCCAGCATTCATTTCTAAAAATATGGATGGTTTTATTTGTTGTTTTGTTTGTTTGTTTTTTTTTTAATAGGTTTCTTTGGATGTGTCTTGTCCAGAGGTAATAGCTTACGGGCTTGCTTGCAACTTTAGATTGTGTAGGAATAATGATAAATATTTAAGGCTAACCATAAAGTGTGGGGAAAAAAATTCAGTAACTTTATTGAGGACTTGGTATGTCTTGGATGTAACAAACTATTCTACTGTATTGATTGCCTTAGAAACATAATGCTACTTTCTAATAGCTGCAGATGCTAACCAAAATGCTGAGATGTGTAATTTGCCAAATAAGTATGGAGCAAGAGACTCTCCAAATCTTGTGCATTGTTGCATCTGCTCAAATTTCAGTTCTTTTTTGTATCCTTTCTATTGCTTGCGTGGGCTGAAGCATTCCTACAAACTCCCCTCTCTACATATTCTCCTCCCTTTAATTCTGACCTGTTAATGGGGTTTTAGGCAAAGAGAGTTAAAATAACACAAAATACATAAATAATTATACACTTACACAGTGCATGTTGGCAGAAATAAATTCTGTTCCTGTTCACACAAGCATGTGGTTCAATGAAGCACACAACTAGAGACTGGGAGGCACTGTCATAAAGTCTGTCAGTGCCAGGCTAATATTTTTGATTCAACATCATCTTCTGAAAGTATAGCTATTGGGTAAAATTATGGTAGTAATTAGGAAAGGAAATATCCTGATTTAGATGAAATGAAGATCCTAGTTTTCTCTTAGACTAAATCCAAAAAGTCTTCCTTAAAGAAGATCACTGAATTTGTGGATGTAATTAAATTATAGATGGCACTTCGGGTTATCAATACGAAAGCCAAGGCATGGGTACCTTTTCCATGAAAATGCTTGCTAGATGACACTGTGTCGCGATCCGCCCCCTAGATGTCCAGGGTCCGCCCACCAAGGGATGCGGTCCACCCACTGGGGTCCCAGACCA
>JAVSBS010002838.1:0-11896 GCA_033124195.1 Coracias cyanogaster
GAGAGTGACAGAGCCCTGGAGGGCCTCTGTCCAGAGAGGTTGTGAAGTCTGTCTGGAGACTTTCAAAACCCACCTGGACATGTTCCTGTGCTACCTGATCTAAGTGAAGCTCTTTTAGCAGGGGGTTTGGACTGGATGATCCCCAGAGGTCCCTTCCAACCCTACCATTCTGTGATTCTATAATGGGGCTGAATGATAGGAAGGACATTTAGGGGAGCCATGTGGTAGTTTTGGTGAAACAGTGGATGATGTCATCTGGGACACTGGTCTCTGTCACTGGTCATAAAAAAACTGACTGGACAAGGATCTGTCAAGAATAGGAGAGGTGTGGTGCTCCCTTTCCTGAGGCAGGCTGAAAGGGCTGGATAACCTCCTGAGACCCTTTCTAGATCTATAATTCTGTATTTCAAGTGTGTCATAAAGAAAAATAATTACTTATTTGCATAGATATTCTACTTTTTATTGTTTTTGAACAATCACATTGAAAAATAATTCAAGTGAATTATCACAAAAATGTGAATTCATTTTCCATTGAAACTATAATCAACTGTTGTTATGCAAACAGCTTTCAAGTGTAGCCCATTTTTAGTCCAGTATTGCCATTCAGGAGTGCAGCCTCTCTGATGGATAACACTTAAGCCAGCACTTAATTAAAAGTAATAATTAGGAAGTCATTAAGACCATCAGTAAGACCAATTCATTAAGACCATCAATGAAAAGTACCTCACAACCGCAAGGTGCCTTACTGAGTGTAATAGACCCATAATTGTTCAGTCATTAAACTACTCACTCAACCGATTTTCAGTAGGCATTCTTTCCATCAGCTGAAAAGACTGTTTCAGGCATATTTTCCCTTAGAAGGGAGATGTGAAAACACTCCCCTCCCATCACCATGATTCAAGGGATGGATGCTTCCCCTGTTAGTCCAGATCCACTGGTGTTTCTAAAAACCTGGCTAAAAGTTTTGATTTTCCCCAATCAAAGTAAATATCTAATTTACAGCATCATTAAAACCGTAAATCATTTGTTCTTAAAATACTCTGTTGTATCATTTTCAGCACATGTACAAGACTTTGAGACACCAGGTTCAGTTTTCTGTTTCCCTATGTCCTTTGTGGAATAATGACTGTATACAGGTATATTTATGTCACATCAAAGTTAATTTTTTGTCTGATTATCAGCTGTTCAAGCTAGAATGTTTTCTTCTAAGTGCTAGAGGAAAGCCATGTGTAAGGTTGTCCTTTCAGTTAGTTTTGTGCTCTTAATGCATTCTTAAAGTGCACTTCTCACTGCAGGAAAGCAGGGTCACCAGCAAACTTCCCCAGTGTCCATAACTTCCATAATGTCAATTCACATCACTGCAATTAGACAGGAGATCTGGTTGTGATAGTATCTTACTTCTGAGTTCTGGCTCTCTGCTAGTTGTACATTTAGATTTTCATTAAGAAAATAACTTTTCAGAAAAGTAGTTTCAAATGTATCAATAAAATAAACTGGAACTTTCAAGGAAACAGGAAAAGTGTTTTATGAGTAGAAAAGCTCACAAGCAGAGGATTTTTTTTTCTACCACAGGAGACGGAGGAAATGGGGACTACTGGTGGATTTTTCACGTTCTGGGGAGCTCTTAAAGGATCAACTATTCATTGTTTCCGCTCATTTGTACATGCGGAACAAAAGCAACAGTTTTCATAATTTTGTCATTCCCTTGGCAAATCCACTCAGGCAACCATATACTTATGCCACTGGAGTAGTGGCAAAAAACGAATGTAACAGTGCAAAGAGAGTTGTTTGGTCTTACTTACTCTGCCAGTGAAGTGCTGCTGCTGCAGTGAACCACAGATGTTTCCAAGGTGGTTTGACTCATGGAATTTGTAACGTTGGGTGGAACCATATCTACATGGTTCAGACCGAAGGTGGTTATACAGTACTGCTTTGTCAGGTCAGGAATATCTGTAACAAGTGAATGGTAGTGACATCTGTCTGAACTACTGTCTTTACCAATGCTCCAGCTGATACTTCCATGGTATGATACCACTGACTGAAGAAACAGTTTTCATTATTTCAGGAGACAGTACAGAATTTTTTTTTCTGGAATGCTGCAATATGAGTTGCAACCCAATATGTCTGTTGTGGGAGTTGAAAAATTTGCTTCAGCGGAAAACCAGCTGTTACAAACACCTCTTTTATAATATATTTTCCTGATCTTCTCTACTCATATTGAAAGCTATGATTTTATGACAATTGTGTAGTCACTTTTTTCAGCTGAAATATTGTGATATATAGGAAAAAGCCAGGATGTGCAGGTTCCCAAATTCATCCATATGCTTTCAAATAGCCTTGATTATCTTCTCCCAGGAGTAGTGCTTCATGGTAACTGATTGCAAGTTACTGGGGTTTGTCACACATTTCCAGATTTTTAAAGTGTTTTGGTCTCAATTGTTAGTCTGTATTTGGAATGTAAAATGAGTGGCTCTCCTGAACCTTGTGTGGTAGAATAGAGGGAAACAGGAAAAGAGTGTGACACGTAGGACATATCCACAGGAACACCCTCATAGTTTCCAGAAGCACAGGGACTTGATGAGCCAGATCTTGCATGGAGCCAAACATGTTTAATAACCTTTCATAATGTTGAAAATCAATTTTTAAACTAATTTCTCTTTCAATGTGGGTAAGATTTTGCGCAAGGTTTTCCACAATTTGACAGTGCACAGAGTGAAAGATACTATATAGTCCTGTTAAATCTTCCTTTGTTCTTGTGTTGTGACTGCTGAGTAACGGGATCCTGCTCAGGTTGCCATGAACAGCACCATTCATGATTTCACTGGTATCTGGCATTGTAGTTTCTATGGAAGTGATCATTTTCAATACTGTATGCTTTTAATATGCATCCCAGCTTTGTGAGTAATATATCATATCAAGAATAAAATTAATGGATTTTGGTGGTTTTAGTATTTATCTGTAGCAAAATTTGGACTTCGTGCAAACCATTGAGACATAATCTGTATCATAAAATAAATTCCCTTGACATAGATCAATAGTAGCTTTCTGAAAATGACAGTGGTACCGGCTAGATCCTCTGCTGAATCTTCCCCTTTGGTTAGTGTGAAGCAGTGCTCTTCAGGAGCAGTTGTGGTTCCTTTACAATCGAGTTATCTGAAGCTTGTCCTTTCATATAGTCTGGGAGCTGCTCTAACCTCACTCTTACAGTAACAGGTGAGAAAAGATGAAACCTAGAAATTCTCTAGACAACTCTATACTGTTTCTTTTGGCAAGTGAAATAAGAGCTTATTAGAACAGCTTTATTCCATCCAGGGATATTCTGCCTTTCTTGTGGAAATGGTCCAACTGAAACCAGTCAGATCTCACTTTCTTTGAGCTAGCTGCATAGAGCAGACAGATCAGAGGAAGACACACAGTTTGGTCCACATTGTGTGAAAATAGTTTCAGAGAGTATGGAATCAGGGCTATGTTAAGAAAGCTGGTTTCGGTATCTTTGAACACTACCCACATTCAGACCCTATTTATTTTCTTGCCTTTTACAATGTCGTAGGAAGTAAAAAAAGAGTAGCTGAGGAGGTAGTTCTGTGGAACAACCTACACATATGAGCAGTTTTATTTTCAAAGCAAGGGCTAACTTTACATCCACCAACTGCATAGGCAAGCAAGTTGCTGGTATTTTCTGCAGAAATTGTATTGGAAATGGCTTTAATACATAAAACTGAGTTTAGTAAACAGCTTTGTGTAATGCTAGGCTGAATGTTACTTTCATTTTTATTAGATTGGTGAAGGGGATTATTAAGAATTTTCAAATTCTATTTTTAGCTGCATTATGCCAGATGCCCCAAAGTACCCTCAGAGATGAATAAAAGATATGCAATCAGACCTGACGGCTGACCTACCTATTGCATTTTTTAGGAGCTATTACCCCATTCCTCTGTCGCTGAGCAGATACAACCCAGCAATGCCAAAGAAGATTACATACAAATATCAAGAGGAAGAATACTTCTTTTTAAATAGGGACATGGTTTTTCACTTTGAAGGAAAGCTCCAATGGCTTAGTATCCAAAATAATGCCTTGTTCAAAAGAAATTTTAAGATAGATCGGACAGTGAAATCATTCAGTACAGGATGAGATTTAAATCAATCAATCTGAGATTTAAATCCATATTATCAGGGACAGAATCAACTTCTCTACAGAAAAGCCTTTTCAGTCCTCACCAAAAAAGACTGAACTTTTGGACATAAATGCATGCAACAGTCTGTGTACTGTTCCAGCTATTGTTCCTGCCCAGGATTACTTGTTTTATTCAACAGCTGTGCTCACTGCTTGATCTGTCAACTAGTGAAGCATTTGGTCTTCCCTTTAAGTAAACTTGGAATTACTTATCATTCAGATGAAATCTTCTAATTTGGCAAATGTCAGTTACTTTCTGCTAGCAATTCAGGCAAACTTAGCAGCTTTTAAATCCATTTTGTATTAATTCATTCCTGTGGTCTGTTCCAATGATTACTTTTTATTGTTTGTATTTCTTCACTAGTTTCTCCTGTGCTAATTTACTACACAAACTTTTATTTTCCTTCAAGACCACTCACACCTTATTACCTGAGTTATTTCTATAACTGTATCTAAACTGAGTTGCAAGTGCACTCTGCGGTGCTGGTATCTAGTCAACAGTTCAAGAACCTGTCTGGACCATTTTCTGGGTCCCTTGAGAATTTCAAACTAACATCAATTCTTACTGCTCTTCTTCATGGGTAGTTGCCACATTCCCATGTATAACTTGGCATCATAAACATTAACAACACCTCAACTAATCTTCTCAAGATGAACCATTTGTTTATAAATTAAGGAAAGTGTCTGGAAAGGGACTGGCTGGGATGGAGTTACTTTTCTTCAAAACAGCCCATATTGTGCTGTGGTTTAGATTTGTGACCAAAATGGTCTTGGCAGAACACTGATGTTTTAGCTGATGCTGGACAGTGCTTACGCAGCATCCAGACCTTCTCTGTTTCCCACTCTGACCCCCAAGGTGTAGGCTAGGAGTGGGTGAAAGGCTGGGAGGGAACAGATCTGGGAGAGCTGTCCCAAACTGAGATACTCCATGCTGAATGATGTTATGCTTAGTGTTAAAGCTGAGGAGGAGAGAAGTCTTTTTAAAGTAGCTGGGCATCTGTCTGCTGGTCAGAGGAGGTGAGTGATGGCCTATGCATCACTTTGTGGTTTTTTTGTTAGTGGTTTTGTTGTTGTTGGTTTTGGTTTTTTTTCTTCTTTTCCCCTTCCCTTATTAAATTGTCTTCATCGTGACACATAAGCTTTTCTTGCTTTTGCCCTTCCTATTCTCTCCCTTATCCTGCCATGGAGGGATAAGTGTGCAACTTGGTGGGGCCTTAGCTGCCAGTTGGGTTAACTTACCACAGAAGGGAACACTGAAGACTATATGATAACATGATATGCTGCTAAAACATTGTACTTGGTTAGTAAAACCAAGTATATGAAACAAGCTATACCTACTCTTTCCTTCAGAACATAAAAAACTTGGACAGCTGTTACCATTTCTTTTGTACAATATTGACTTTCTAATGACCCGTCATTATTCTCTTATGATAAGAAAAAACCCTTCTGTAAGGTACATTTTGTGGGAACACCTCTGTATGCAGGTGAATTCAGACACTCTGAGCAGAAAGATCTTGCAAAGAATTCTGCATGTCTTTCACTTTATGAACTTTATTGTCCAACTTCAAGATAATCCTCTATTTAGGTAGTTGAATATCTGGGAAGGGAAGAGTTCAAGAAAGAAAAATCTTTTGTCTCTTCTAAAAGTGCCAACAGGATGGTGCCAAGCTTTTTTCATAGAAACATAGAACCATGGCATGGTGTAGATTGGAAGGAACCTTTAAAGATCATCTAGTCTAATCCTCCTGCCATATACAGGGGTATCTTTCACTAGATCAGGTTGCTCAAAGCCCCATCCAACCTGACCTTGAACACTTCCAGTGATGAGGCATCCACAACTTCTCTGGGCAACCCTTATAATAAGGAATTTCTTCACTATATCTAAGCTAAATCTGAACTCTTTTAGTTTAAAACTGTTACCCCTTGTTTTATCACTACAGACCTTGCTAAAAATTCTTTGTCTTTCTTTCTTATAAGCTCCCTTTAAGTGTTGCAAGGTGCAGTAAGATTTCCCTGAACCCTTTTCTTCTCAAGGCTAAACAACCTCAACTGTCTCAGCCTTTTTTCATAGGAGAGGTGTTCCAGCCCTCTGATCATTTTCATGGCCCTCATCTGGACTGTGTTTGAGCAGGTCAACATCTGTCTTGTGCTGGAGGCCCCATAGCTGGATGCATTACTCTGGGTGAGGCCTCATGAGAGTGGAGTAGAGAAGGAGAATCATAGGATCACAGAATAGTGGGTTGGAAGGGACCTTTAAAGTTCATCTAGTCCAACCCCTCTGCGATGAGCAAGGACATCTTCAACCAGATTAGGTCGCTCAGAATCACCTTCCTTGACCTGCTGGCCATGCTTCTTTTGATGCATCCCAGGATATGACTGGCTTCCTGTGCTGCAAGAGCACATTGCCAGCCCTTACCTAATTTTTCATCCATGAATAACCCCAAATCCTTCCCTGCAGGGCTGCTCTTAATCTGTTCATTGCCTGGTCTGCATTGATACTGGGGATTGCCCTGATCCAGGTGCAAGGACCTTACACTTGGCCTTGCTGAATTTCATGAGGTTCACATGGGCCCAGTTCTCAAGTCTGTCAAGGTCCATCTGAATGGCATCTCTTCCCTCTAGCATATCAACTGCACCACTCAGCTAGGTGCCACCTGCAGACTTGCTGAGGGTACACTCAATACTTCTCTCTGTGTCATTAATAAAGGTATTGAACAGTACCAATCCCAGTGGTGCCCAGTGACAGAACCAGAGACAATGAGCACAAACTGAAACACAGGTTCTGTCTGAACACCAGGTAACACTTTTTCACTGTGAGGCTGACTGAGCACTGGAATGGGTTTCCTGGGGAGGTTGTGGAGTCTCCCTCCTTGGAGATACTAAAAAAACGTCTAGACATGGTCCTGGGTGATTAGCCCTGCTTGAGCAGGGAAGATGGATCAGATGTCCTCCAGAAGTCTCTTTCAATCTCTTAATCATTCTGTGTGTAATAAATAACAGATAGTAAAAATATTATTAAATATATATTAAAATACAATAGTAAATTGTATAACAGAACTTTTTATTTTTTACATGAAATTTGTGGTTTACCCTTTGCTTTTAAGTGAAGAATCTTTGAGGATTCTCAAAAGTGAAGGCTTTTTGAGGAATTTTTGTTATTAATTATTTTCTCAACAGCACACCTTAGCAGAGATGGTTGACAATGATCTTTTAAACTTTAAACATCTCTCAGGCAATAAATTGCATACCCTTCAAAGAAACTGGCTTCAGAATCTGTGAATGTTCATTGTGTTATGCAGCACATCATGATCTTCAGGTGACATACTGGGTAACAAAATGATCCTTTTTTTTGTAAGCTTTAATTTTGCCTTTATTTTTACCACTTATCAAAGATAGGAAGAGTAACAGCCAACAGCAAGAATGTCTTCTTTAAAAGTTATATGATCTATTCCAGCCTATTAAAAATATTGCTCATACATACAAATCAGTAGCAATCTATGAGCAATAGTTAGTATGGAAAATAATTATTTTAGGCAAAACTGATCATTGTTTGTTAAGAATTTGTATAACACCAGTGAAGTATCAACATTGCAGTTACCGCTGGCAACTTTGAAATAGTGAGTCATTCATAAAACTTGTTTATTGTAATAACTAATATATCTGCACTGAAAAAAAAAATCCAATCCATCTGTCTGTGTACTTAATTCCATTTCCATCACTGAACAGGCATAATAGCTGAGCATCTGATAACAAACAGGAGAACCAGAACAGGCATGTCTTCATACAGAAAAAAAATCATAATGGAAATAGCTTTAGATGATTTCATGCAGTGCAAAAGAGAAACATGTTCAGGCAACTTCGTCTCTGCTGCCATTCTCTGCTGACTTTAAGTGGGATTTCTTTGCCCTGCAGTCCTGCAGTTTACATTTTATATGTTGAATAATTCCCTTCAATTAATAATTCAAAACACTTGTACTTGGCGTAGTATGTAAGGTGATTGTTCACCGTCTCTTCATTCGTTCAAAGTAGCTTAAGAGCCTTTAAATTTACAAAGTTAATTTGGGTATAATGGCTAACCTCACATATATCCTGTATCAAGAATAATTCATTTTGTAAGAGAGATTGTGGTTCTTGAGTGGCTATTAAGTGTAAATTGACTTCCTGTGTGTGTAACTGACTGCATAATTGACCAGCTTTATCTGCCTATGAAAAGCAGAGGTCTTGTGCCCTGCCAATCACCTTTAGCCTCTTCAGTCAAAGAAGAAAAATAGGAGCTTCAAAGAAGCAATCCAGTATTCATTTTATACATCTCTGCTTTACGATGGGATGAATCACACCTTACAAGGTCCATTTTTCTCCCCCAATGCCAAGGGAAGACAAGATCCAAGAGAAGGTATTAAGATAGTAGATGTCTATAGTTTCCCAGATGAATTTGACTTTTATTTTTTTGTATTTTTGTTATACTTTTGTAAAAACAAAACAATTCTTTACTACTTAAATCTGTACAGTTACTACTTCTTGCTTACCAAAACAAGCTTTTATTACCAGTTTATCACATGCTTATTTTGATAATTATGAAAAGGCTTTGCATTTTTTAAATAACATTATTTATTCTGGATGTCATAATATTAGAAATGCAATATTTGGTTAATCCTCACAACATCACTCTGAAATAGTTAAGTACCATTATGACTAAATGATGACAGTTAATTGCTGCTATGTGCAATTAAGCTGTGCTGCCCCCAGGACACCTCATGCTTCCAGGTGACTGAATAAGGCATCTGGGTCATACAGGACTTCAGGATAAAGTGCTGAATTTCTTGAGAGAGACTTTCATCACTGCTTCTGGGTGCACAGAAAGGAAAGTTTGTTTGTTGACTTCTTAGCTCATGCACTAGGGTTTGTGCTGGCTGAGGAGTCCATGTCCACTTGAGAAATTTGGAAATGTAGTTCTGAGAAACTTCTGCAGATAGAAACAGTCCTTGTTCCTCAATTTCATCCTGTCATATTTGCATAAATAACACCTCATTAATTAGCCATAATAAATTTTCCAAGTTTTTCAACTAGATCAACAGCCTGACCTGAATGCTCACTGGAACAGTTCTCTTGTTTCATACACTGTGACGTGTATACCTGTCTGTGGGCATAGGGACTAATGATGCGACGTGATGCAGTTTTTTTAAGAGAAGACTGATTTCTAAATAATCTGGTCACATATTATTACATCTGAACAGTAATAAGCAATCATGATAATTTCTGTTTCATAGCTAAAATCTACCTTCTTTATCATAGGCTTTATTGTGAGGAATAAATCATCTCACAGATAATTCCCACACAGCATTAGTAACTTTTTCTTGATTTGGTTGAATGCATGCAGCAAGAGGAAATTATGGCATATAAGCAAATGTATGGAACTGATCACCTCAGACATCTATGAAACTTGATATGTTTGTGTTGATTCCCCTCATATACAGTATTCCAGTTACAGTTGCTTCATTGTCATTATCTTTGGTATTCCCTTGCTAAAACTCCAGCAGACAATATTTTTATAGATGTCAGTAGGTGTATGTTTATAGGCATGTGCCTGTCAGAAAAAATCTATTTGATGTCTCAAACGTTTGTACATCTTTCACTGTCATCAGACAGAATATCCTAACGGGGGCTGATGGGTGTGGTGATCCATTTCACTCCTTTCTTCAGGAGTGAGACTTGGTACAGCTTCAATCAAACACATAATGTTCACAAACGAGAGAATTCATAATCTGTCATACTCCAGTAAGTCTTCTTAGGTAGTGCTAATAATAAATTAACAGACCACAGTCCTGAATGGCTAAATACTCAGGTTTTGGGTTCCACAGACAGTTTCTGAAGGAATTTTGCAACACAGACTAATTCTTAACTTGGTTTTGACTTTTAGAGTTCTGAAGCCTGTGGAGTATTAGAGGATCTTTGGGAGGGTGGAGGTGGGAGGAAATGTATTAATTTCATAAAAGGTTTATCTTGATCTGAAACTTGTTAGCCAAATATTGTATGTTTGTAATGCATTTAAAAATACATTTATAAACTTTTCCAGATTGCTGTCTAATAATTGTATACATAAAGCCTGGTTAAATGTCCATTTAAGTCAATGAGTGATTTTTTTTTTTTTTGTATTTCAAAAGACTTTGGACAGGGCTCAGACATTGGTTGTGTAAGCACACATAGTCCTTTTACTGCTGTAGAAAGGAAATCCTCTCTCCTTCCCTTGGTCTTTCTCTTCTATGTCTAGAATTAAGGTTGGTATTTGGAGCATTGAAAGTGAAACCTTGTTCTGAGCTTGCCTAGGTGCAAATATAGTTGAATTCCTGTCTAGACTCTACTGTAATGCAAACCATTAGTAGTAATGTTAGCAGTAATAACCTTAAATGTCAATAAAACCATAAATAAACATGAGTAAATATAAAAGACTACAGCCATGCGGACATTTGAAAGGGAATTGGAATCCAGAAAGACAAGATAATGTATTGTAATATCCAATCTGCTGTTCAGTAACCCTGTTTGTGCTGAACTGAGTTTTTGCCTAAGTGGAATGGTAGAAAGCCTGAAAGACTTGTGGCCATGCTCTTCCCTTCTCTTTCCTATACTACTGATTTGTCTCTGTAATTTCTTTCCTTTCCACTCTGCTTTGGTTTTCATTTGCCCTAATCATGCTGCTGTCCTTTATAGCTCTTAATTTCTGACTCAATGTAAACATTCCTGACAAAAAGACCTCCATGTTAGAATGCTGTAAAACTTCTCATTAAAAACAAAATGAAAACCAAAACCCATAACTTTAACATGCAAAGAAACTCAGTTGTTCCAGGGAGAAGCCTTAAACTCAAACATATATATATGCTTTTGCATAAATGAACACATATAGTAATTTTAATCAAAGAGATTGTGTGCTTTTTGAATAATTGAGATCTGGTTCTGTGAAACAATCCCTTTTGATTTGTCTTTGAAAGTATAATTAAATGAATGTACCTTTGTTAGTGTTTTACTTGATCATTTATAGTGGGAATAATTTATTGTTAGTGAGTAAAAATGTCTTAAAAGGAAATGACAGAAATGTTGAGCAAAGGCTACTGTGAATTCATAAATACTATGAATGGTCCTTTGCTAGATATGATTTTTGCTTGCCACAAAGCACAATCTTGGTGATCTCACCTAAATTTCATTTGATTAAATTCTATTCATAGGACTAACAAAAATCTTCTGACCTACCTTATCAGTTTTAACTAGATTTCTGTCATTTGTGGAACAAGTATTGTCTTAAGGAATTCTCTAAGTTTTAGTTTTTATTTTATTTTCACTTGAATTCCCTTCCGCATAAAAAAAATCAAAACTAGCTGGTGGCTGCACCCTATGTAGGTTTTTCTGTCTCCTTCCCTTATGACAACTTCCTTCTTGCCTTGCTTGCCTTCTATTCACATATTTTTGTCCTGAGATCGAGTTTAATATTTGTTTTAACAAATGTTAAATGTTACACCCAATGTTTTAATATTTGTTTAATTTATTTAACATCTTTGTGAGCAACATGGACAGTGGGCCTGAGTGCACCTTCACCAAGTTTGCTGATGACACTGTTGCGAAAACAAGGGAATAAATCTGGTCTTGTGAGGCCGCAACCGAATATGCGACAGACACAAATCGGGAAGCAAATAATAACCGTTTATTTACAGCAACATTTGCAGGTTCTTTTGG
>JAVSBS010002838.1:11996-30829 GCA_033124195.1 Coracias cyanogaster
AAATACACCCGGGGAGGAAAAGTCTATCACTCAGCGTGAGCTGAGGTAAAGAATCTTACCCACAAGGCGTCCCGAGTAGGGGGGGATGGAGAGGGCGAATTCGTCAATCCGTCCAGTCATCGGTATGGTTCTGAGTCCTGTCCCCAATTTTTGGGCTGCGATTGAGGCGATATTTATACTCAGATTTCCACATTGCATCACCAGAGTATACGTGCAGGTGGGGATGACTATAGACAATCTTATTGCTTACGTTAATGTCACAAAGTCCGTTAATTCACACCTGCTTGGGTGGAGGTAATGGCTCCTTTGTTTCAGGGCGGAACCTGGAATACTGTGTTTGGATCTGGGTCCCCCAGTGTACTTGGGTCATAACAAGCCCATGGAACACTACAAGCTTGCAGAAGAGGGGCTGGAAAGCTGCCTGGCAGAAAAGAACTGGAGATGTTGCTTGACAACTGGCTAAATATGAGCAGGCAGTGTGGCCAGGTAGCAAAGAAAGCTAACAGCACCCTGGCTTGTATCAGAAATAGTGTGGCCAGCAGAATTATGGAAGTGATTGTCCCCCTGTACTTGGCAGTGGTGAGGCCACACCTCAAATACTGTGTTCAGTTTTGGGCCCCTCACTACAAGGACATTGAGGTGCTTTGGACCATGTCCAAAGAAAGAAAACAAAGCTGGTGAATAGTCTAGAGCACAAGTCTTATGAGGAGCAGCTGAGGGAACTGGGGTTGTTTAGCCTGAAGAAAAGGAGGCTCAGGGGAGACCTTGCTCTCTACAATTACCCAAAAGGAAGTTGTAGTGAGGTGGGGGTCAGTCTCTTCTCACAGGTAACAAGCAAGAGAGCAAGTGGAAATGGCCTCAAGTTGCACCAGGGAGGATTTAGAGTGGACATTAGGGAAAAGTTTCTTCACAGAAAGTGTTGTTAAGCATTGGAACAGGCTGCCCAGGGAGGTGGTTGAGTACCCTGGAGGTATTTAAACAACTGTAGATGTGGTGCTTAGTGACATATTTTAATGGTGGACTGGCAGTGCTAGGTTACTGGTTGGACTCAATGATCTTTAAAGATTTTTTCCAACAATTCCATGATTCTGTGATAAGTAATTCTCTTTGCTGTGAGGTTGGTGAGACACTGGACCAAGCTGCCCACAGAAGTTGTGGATGCCCCCTCCCTAGAAGTGTTCAAGGCCAGGTTAGATGGAGCAATCTGGTCTAGTGGAACATGGTCCTGCCCACGGCAAGGGGGTTGGAACTAAATGATCTTTAAGGTCCCTTTCAACCCAAACCATTTTACAATTCATTCCATGAACACTATACTGAACTGTTTGAATAAATTCTTTCCTGCCCCTTTCTTGCTGCTCTTTTAATGACTTCGAGAACCTCGGTGACTCAGGGCTCAATTCATTCAATGGAGCTGACTGCTTTGAGTTGCTTCAACAACACATCAGGAATGTCAGCTCCTTTAAGCTGCTCTGGAATAGAGTCTGCCTCTGTGTGAGGGAAACTTCTGCTGCTTATTTGCTTCACAACCATTCCCTTTTTATGGCTTCAACTGGGATATATGGCTAAATCCTAGCTGCCAGGCTGGAGCCTCTAGATTAGACATCATTAGGTAAATTTAAGACAAGACATTTTTCTGGAAAGTGGTTTATAGCAAATTTTGTCTCTGGTCTTTGCTTATGACTTTTAAAAAAGGGCCTTCCTCCCTGTTTTCCAAACCAGCTTTCAAATTGTCCAGATGAAGGTTTATGGTCTGGATAGGTCAGAAAAGGATCATTCTCAAATTATTATTCCCTGTTGCTTTCCTGCACTTGACACATCATATTCAGCTCAGCTGCTTCTTGCCATAATGTTACTTACCTGTGTGCATCTCATACCACCTTATATGTACAGACGTGCACAGATACCCTTAGAAATATTAAATGGCAGTAGACACCTGCACTTTAAAAGTGAGTTAAGCTCAAATATACATGTTAAATAATTCAACTACTTTATAGCTCAAATTAGTAAAATTTCATATATAGAAAGTCAAACCTCAAAAACACCTCATCTATGGCTAATAATTAATTTCACCATACCCAAACATTTCCCTTGAAATGAAAGCCTTTACTTTTACTGAAACCATTTCCAGCTGTTTTGAGCCTTTTTCTCAATTGTGAGGTACCAGCCCCACCTAGTGAATGATTAATGAATTCTTACAATAAAGAACTCTGGAAAAGTTATTAAATGCTCAACTTTTTCCTGGCCTCTGTCTTCTGTTTCTCCTCCTAAAGACCTCAGTGAGTCTTGATTTCACTAGAGAGGTATATAAAGTATACTGGTGGAAGAGGAATCAGAAACGGGTCCAGTGGCTTGCTCTCACTTGTTACAATATTAGTTATAGCCCTCAACAGTTTTAGCATTCTGGTTTGATTGAAAGTACAAGGAGCAAACACAAAAATAAGAGTTTTGGAGCACAGAAGAGAGGGAATATTCTTATGTTTTCCAAAGCTGTCAAAGAGAGAAATATGCTAACATGTTAAATACATCACCTAACTAGGGAGTTATGCCAAAATTAGTGCACTGAAATATAATTGGAAGATAAAGTAGTATGAGCAAGTTTAAGGGTACTGGGCCAGATTCTTGGTTGGAATAAATTAGAACAAGTTAAAATAAATTAGATTAAGCTTCTTTGGCTTGAGGTATTGCTTTTATGCATCTGGGAGCATAGCTTGCCAATACTTAAAATAAAGGTCTTGCTGGTAGCAAATAATTGTTTCTGATGTTCCATCCAAACAGTTTATATGCCCTTTGAAGAATTTAAAACAGCATGGTCTTAAATATAAATTGAACAACTGAATTTTTGTTTTACTCTGTTTTAATCTTGTGTGGCAGCAGAATACCTTAGAACATATGCTAAACATCAAACTCCTAAACCCACATGAAGTGGCTTTTAAGGGATCTAGCTTTAAGAACTCAAGTACTTAGTTTAGAAGGCTTGTTTTCCTGGGTTTTCTGTGTAGTCTATTGCTTCCTACTTCTGAGAGGAGGTTTAGTACAAAGTAAGTTTGGAAAGCACTGGAAAGAGAGTTGACCCTCACTAAAAGAAGATGAAGAACAAGATTGGTCACTGCGGGCATGTCTGGCCTCTCTGGAGACAAGGGTGGGAGATGAGGTGTGGGGGGAGAGGTGTCAGGCTTCTTCAGCTGCTCCCCTGTCACCAAACGAGGTGGCAATCAACACATTGCAAGAGATGCCTTGCCCTGGGCTTTCTGCTTTGAACATTTTCAAGGACCTTTTAAGATTTTACAAGGTATCATCATACGTAGAGTTGCAGCAGTGACTTTTCACTTAGTTTGCCTGGCACTCCTCAGCAGCCTCATGGGGCCAGCTGTGATATGATGGTGCCTCATAGTGGAGGAATTGGTGGGGTGGTGCCCTGCTCCATGGTGCCTCATGGTGGAGGATGTGATGTTTGGTGCCCTGCTCCAGGAGGCCTCATAGTGGAGGGCAGACTGGAGTGGTGCCCTGCTCTGTGTGGTGATGGCACAAGGAAGGAGTCACAGTCAGTCAGATTTACAAACACATGCTAATGTAACATCCTCTGCTTCATGCTTTACAAATGTATGACCCAAAATTAAAGAGAACTTATTTTAGCTCCGTTCAGTAAAAAGTAGACCAACACATGTTCCATTCCCATCCAGGGATCTCATGCTTTTGATTTGGAAATACATTTTTTGTATGAAAATCCTCCTTGTGGCCAGGCTGGCTCTGTGAAGGGAGAGCTCTCAGCTCTGACAGACTGTTTTTGTCTTCAAGATTATGGTCATCTATGCTGAGAAGGCAGAGAGTTGTGTTTGAAGCTCACCTTGTGATTAATGGAAAGAGAAGGTTTTTGCATGGCAGAGAGGCAGTTAAACAGACTGTTGCTCTTCTGATAGTTGGCTTAGGCTTCATAATCATGACCTGTAGTTAGTTATCCATTGCATGGCCTTTGTAACTTGTAAGGCATTTGGGCTTCCGAACTTTGGCCTCTGTGTGGGAATGAGTGTCTAGAAAAACATGTATCAGCTTGCATTACAAAGGTAAAGGGCAAAAGCACTCAAAAGTATCTCATAGATATCAAACAGGGGGCATGTGTTTTGGGTGGTTATAGCTGACACTTCTATGTATGAACTGTTATGGTTGTAGCTATTGGTGCTTTAGAATGGCCGGACTGCTCCTGGCTCCTGCTCCTCATTCATGAATTGTTTGATCATTTCCAGCTGTTTGGTAAATCTCTTTGGGGAAGCTGTTGTTTTTAACGTGTAGTAAAAGCTGTATGTGTAAGGAGAGGAAATTTCAGTTTTGTTGTCTTATTAGCTACATGATGATGAGCAGTTTTAGAAGAAATAATTATGTATGCTTCATCTTATTTCTACTGGGAATGTGGAACTGCCATGATGCCTGAACAGAGCAAAAGGAATCAGTGCAAGTGTATTGGCAAATGTAATAGTTCAAACCCAAGATTAGAACATTACAAGACTCAAATGGTTAATCAGAGATGAAGAAGAATACTTGGAAAATCATATTTAATTATTCTGGACAAATTTGCATGTCACTCACTTTTCCATTCCATTATTTATGAATAAAACCTGATTAAATATGAACATGAGATGATTGTATGAGTTTTGACGCGACAATGCCATCTGCTGTTACATATGCAGTTTGTATAGAATTTTCTGAGTAATTTAGAGGCTTTTGCCCACTTTCAAAAGACAGACACAAAGGAAAGCTTAGGAGCTGTGATGCTGAGCTGATAGCCTTAGGTGGGTATTTGGTGCCATGTTAACATTATTCTTTCTTATATTTTTTTAGTTTGGGAGAATGGAGTAACTTCATTGGGCAGGACTGAAACACACTAATTCCTCTGAGAAATAACTGATGGACACTCATATCTCTTCATGGCTTTTTGAAGGTGGAGCACGCTGGTAAAATGTATGGAAGCTATACCATTTCCTTCTTATTTGATTCAGGACCTTGACTGGTGCATATGCTTTCTGAGTGCCCATAGTATTTGGCATGTGTGCAAAGTCTGCAGAAGCATGACTGTGGCTCACGGTAGAGCTAAGGAGCCTTCATACCTTGGCTTGATTAGTGTACTACCATTAGGCAGTTTTGGACAGACCAAGAGCCAATGTGCTGGTCCTCAGTGTGCCTTTACATGTTAAAACTTAAGAATCTGTAGACCTTAAACATCTCTATGAATCAACAATCTTTGAATGGGAATTTTAAGAAGCTAGAGTTGGAATAAAGTACCTACAGGAGCAGCTGAGCATCTTGTTCTCCATCCTTCATTGTCCTTTTCAGCCTTCTCTAATTCTGCTCTACCAATTATCAAGTGAAGAGTGGGGAAGGACCAAAACAGAACATGATACTTAAGTTGGGGTTGCACCTTGGATTTATAGTGATCTGTTCAATTTTATTTTCTATTTCTGTTTTTTCACTTTTTAACATTCTGTGTGTTTTTTGCCCCCTACTGAGCTCAGGTTTTCATAAATGCTGCTAAAATACCAGGATCTTTTACTTGAGCAGTGATAGGTAATTCAGAATCCAACAATGAAAATGTAAAGGTGAGATTGTTTTTCTTGATGTGCATTGGTTTATTTTATCTACACTGATTTTCATGAGTTGTTGCTTACTATCACAAGGCCCGTCTGTTATTTCCCTGTCTGCACCCACTGGACTTTTACTGTTAGAGTCTTGAATAACTTAGTGATATAGAAAACCATTTCACTTAACTATTTGTTTCATTTTACAGATCATTATTGAGCATGTTGAATAGTACAAACCTTCATACACAATCTTCTAGTAATCCTCCTCAGTGGAAACACTGAGAAAAAAAGTAACTTATTCTTACTTTTGTCTTACTTTTGTTTTATAGCTTTAAAGCAGATCTTTGTGCATATAAGGACTTTCCTTCTTACTTCACCACAGCTTATTGTCTGTAACTGGCTTTGGTGAACAACCCTGTTGAATGCTTTCTGGGGATCCAAGCAGATTATACCAAAATGGATTTTTCTCCAATTGGTTTGCAAGGTATGGCTTCTCTTTATAAAGCTATGTTGATTCTTCCTTAGGATGCTTTTATCCATGTATCAATTCTTTAATTTTACTGTTTATTATACTTTCCAAGAATTTGCTTGATACAATTTCAGATTTACTTCTCTGGAGTTCCCAGAGCCCTTTTTAAAAATTGTCATCCCATTTACTACTTTCTACGCTTGATACTCAGACAGTTTTAAGTGCATGGTTAAACATGGCAGTGAATTGATTTCCTTTAGAACTTGTGGGAAATTATATTGCTTTTCTTGGGCTGTCTTCTCAGACTAGCTGCTCCATTTATCGTGTCTAAAAATGTAGCATCAGAATTGTTTGTAATGTCTCATAATTATATATTTGAGCAATCCCTCATACTCTGTCTCCTAGTTCTGCAACTTTTTAGGCCTATCTTGGTGTATCACAGCATTGCATCAGATGCTGTCTCAATCTGGCAATAATACTGTGGTGATATTATTACTTGTAATATATACTCTGTGTTGTGAGCTAGCATGGCAAATTCGTTTATCTGCTTTGACTCTAAGTAATCTTTTATAAACTATTGCCCTATTACTAGTACAACAATGTTTGTCTGTCCCATATAATTCATGTCCTGGAATAGCAACATCTCTGCAAATATAATATGTGCCAATAATTAGATTTTTGGAATCAGTAGGTTGTAGTGATGAGTATTTCTGAAAATGTAATTAAACACTTATCTGCATTTTCAGACACCTATCTAGATTAATTTCAAATTATGAATGTAAGAAAACCATTTTCCTTCCTTACCAAATAGAATTTTGGTAGTCATAACCAAGTTTACTGTTATTAAAACCATCATTATGGACAATAACATATTTTCTTAATACACAACCAGTCAAATAGCTCTAGCATTCCTTAAGAGATTAATGATATACAGAAACTTCAGAGAGCCTCATGTGTTCAGTCTCCCTGAGATTTTTCCTTAATTGTGGACATCTCCAAGAAGAAATCAGCTGATTTCCCCCCTTTTTCACTGCCTGTGCTTTCAAACTAAGGCAAGCGTTGTCCTGTCTTCCTCTGTTCCTAGGACTCTGTAGACAAACACTTTTATTCCTAGTTATTTTTTTATCAGTATATGAAATCTTCAGAATTTCTCATTCTTATTGCTGGCATGCCTATGTTACTGATGGATTTAGGAAGTCTTAGACTAACAGAGTTTATGCATACCTACCTTAGCCTTAGTCCTCACAGGCTTGGTACTACTGAAGTTTCATTAGCAGTATTTTGGTTCTCTTTAGCAGCTATAGAGGGCTTTGGGTAAAATGCTCACACAAGAGTACCTAGAGCACCTGAGATCACATTTTAAAGTAACTCCACTTATATGCATACTTACTGGTTTTCTTCTAGGTTTCCACAACATTAGGTGCCAAGGATGCTTCTGAAAATGGAAATTAATTACCCAGTTGTTTATTCCTTTTGCTCATTTCTACTTATGGTTTGTGGCCAGTTTAGTAGACTGACCCTTAACTGAACCATTTCCCTGTGCAAACATAAACTGTAGTGAGAGAACCAAATCATGAGGAAACCAAAGTGTGTATCTAGACAACCCCCAGCTAATTAGTTAGTGGGGAGTGGGACAACATTTTTGTTTTCTTTAAATATGTAGTTTCTTGTTGATTATTGCCAAACTTGCTCTGAAGGGAGATGAGGTGATGAGAAAATCACTGGTTTATGGCACATTAAAATTTGTAGATTTGTCTGATACTGTCCAAAGAAGACAAAAGTGATACCAAACAACAGTTCTCAACCTAATAATTAATTTCAGCCTTTCACTGCATGGAAGAGAAATGTTTTATGCTGTCATACAATGAGATGAAGAGGAAATGTGATAACAAGGTAGGGTGTCTGCATGCTCAAGTCTGAATAGCTCGTTTGGCATACCAGGAGGTTTGGAAGAAAAGAATAGATGTATAGTTGTGTAGCATTTTCTCCCTCTGAAAGGGGCAGATTCAAGATTAGAAGCTTCCCTTACCTTCAGAATATTTTGGATTGTACCTAGTGGAGCTGATTATTTCCCACAAACCTGAAACATTAATCATCATCCTGCATCTTCGTCTGCAGAGGTGAAGGGAGGGTTTGAGATTTCAGTTAAAAAAAGAAGAGAATTAAACAGACTATATATTTAGAACACAGGCAGCTACTGCCATTTGAAAAGTCTGTTCCACAAACTGTCTACAGCTGCTCCGTGAATCAGTGCATGGATACAATAGCTGCAACATTTATTACTGGCTTAGGTGTGTGAACTAGCCTGATAGCTCAAGTGAAGTGAACACGCACAGGAGATAAATTGCCATTTTGTGACATATACCTGTGGTACAGCAAATAAAGACAAGGAAATGGAGGTGCCAAACAAATGCAGCATCAGACAGTGCAGAGCAGAGAGAAATTTCGGTAGAACAGTGGGTGGCACTGTTCACATGTGCAAAAACAATTCAGCCTGCTACCTAATATGTGCAGTTAGAAAAGGAAAATGAAGGTGACACTATATATAGTTCCACGTTTTATCCATAGAGAACAGGACTTTCATACATTTAATACTAGGTCTTCATCTTAGGCAAATAATGATGATGATTATACTTTACAGCTCCATTTAACCTGATTTTGGGGAGTATCAAAGCACCCTGCAAACATTAATGAAATCAGTGGAACATACTTCAGTAAGATAGGTCAACACAATTCCTTTCCTGAAAAGAGGAGATACAGAATTGTTTTTATTCTTGTCCCTCAAGGGCTGGGGCTAGCACCCCAGCAGCATGCTCAGCCACTGTAATTTGTTTTAGTGGTGGCCAAGGCACTGGACCACACAGCTACAGAGGGACAAGCCAGCTGCCGGAGGGCAAGGGAGAGGGGGAAAGCAGGGCAATAGCACATAGTAACAAATCTTGCCTTCTCTCTGCTATTCCCCAGTGCTGTCTGTGTTGCTGCAGGAAGCATTATGATTGCTTGTGTTCTTAGAGAGGAGCCTTATGTTTCGATATCAAAGTGACAAAACACCCTCTGTAATTTTCCAGTGCAGACCAAGGTGCAACATTATGAATATCTGTTTCAATAAATAATCTTCCTACAAAACAGAACCTATATTCAATTATGCTGTTGAATGTGCAGAGATGTACATGGAGAAATATTCTGAGGGAGATCTTCAAACAGCAGAAGGAAAAGCTGTATTTGCATAGATCTCTTCCCAATTCATATGTATGTATTATTTCTTGTGTAGATCTAATAGAAATTGCAGTTCTCATGTGAATGTATTGAAAATTCTGGTGATAATCCTGTGTATGAGCACAATGAAGCTGACCTTTTTCACAAGTGGTGAGAAATCCAAAATTAAAGTACATTCAGTTATAGGAAATATTTTTTATTCTTTCATTGTTAAAAATATGTATGCATTACAAAAATATTAGTAATTCTAACTAACGTTAGTCAAATAATGAAAGGCCGAGCAACCTAAAATCTACATCTGTTAATTAAACTGTGCCAGATATTTAATGCATGACATGCACAACACACTACAAAAAAAGAAAAGTAACTATCCAAATGGGTTTCCAGACTACTACACAATGATCTGATGGAAGTACGTATGCAGATCATGCATCCTTTTCTGCAGCTCCCTTCAGCAAAACTACATACCATTGAGAATGTGAAACATGGCCAGAGCTAATGTGATAAAAATGAACAAATTAAATCTTTCAGTCATTTAGGGAACTGATTCTTCACAGACAAGGACTGTTACAAGCAATTTTCCCATTGATGTAACCACATTAATGAGGCTGAAATTGGTGACCTAATACAATGAAACTTAAGCAAGGTGTAATTATTTCTTGTATACAGGTGGAAATCTTGATATATATCAGTGCAACATATTTACAGTAAGCATTTGTAGTGGTATAAATATTGACAGTGGTTGACTGTCAGCGTTGTTAACAGACACCAGACACCTTGAATTACAAGCAAGGAAATTGTGGAAACCTCCATCAATGGAGGCAAAACTCAGAGGAGATGCTAAAAGAAGCCAAATCTAGTGGACTTTAAAACCCAGGGGAGTTCTCTTCTGAGAACACACACAGACAAATGCCTGGCTGCAAAGGTCAGTGTGGAAAGCAGTGCCATTCATGGCACCCACACAAACACCAACAGCACGCAGACAGACATCACTACCAGCAGCAAGTTCTCTTCCTTCTCTCCAGTTCACCAGGGCAGGGGTCCTCCAGTGGGCATCACCTCCCTGGCTTACCCCACTCTCTCTTCATTCACCAGTATGCGAACATCTGAGGGTCCCTCAAACCTCAGAGCAGTCAGCCTCAATCATGTCTGCCCAGAGTCCTTTCCCAGGCCCCATTTGTCCAGCCTCCAGCCCTAGCCCTTGCTCTCTATGATCTGGCTCATCCAGGTTGGAGCTTGGTAGCCAGTTGTCCTTCAGGTCCCCATCACAGAGCAGCAAGAGAAGTGCCCTGCAACAGCTCGATTACATGTGAGCCATCACTTTTATCCCACCTTCTCTCTAGTTTCCTATGCTTTCTCCTCTTCCTCCATCAAGCCTACAGGCACAACTTCTTAGTGTTCATATGTGCAATGGGGATGACTTCCAGGCGATTAAGGTAACTGGCACATTTGGGATTATTACAATGGTGGAATAAGTGGTTGCTTTGGCAAAACAGGATAAACAACACTGTAGAATAGCATGGACTATATATTAATCATCCCCTATAGAAAAAATCATATTGCTTCTTTTGGTATTTTGGATGAATATGTGTTAATCAAAACTGGACATGTACTGTCATGATAGCACACAGCATTGTGCTAAAATGAGAGAGGAAGGGGGTTGATCCTTGAGGAATTCTGAAAGGGACTTCCAGATTAATTTAGTTTTTTTTTCTCTATCCGTTTCTTTCTGTCCATTGACTGTAGAGAAAACATAAATGGCTCCATAAAATGACCAAGTCTTCTTAAAATGTGTTTCAGTTATACCCATTGGGAATACAAGGGAATTAGTGCTATATATAAAATGCCTCCATCCCTTTGGGATTCAGTATACTTAATTTTCTCCTGAGAATTGAAAAGGCATGATGGTATGGCTTCCTGTTTTTGGCAAAATAGTCTAAAACTAATGAAATTATCCTGGTTGAGGTGGCTGGGCTGCCCAGCCCATCTTTTGCCCCTCTGAAAAAAAGATAACTAACTAAATAAGACTGGACAACAATTAATGGTAAGCTCAAGTCACCTTCTAGCTGACCTGTGTCTTTTGACTACTCCTCCAATAAAATCTGACTAAATGACTTTCTTCTGAATAAATTTCCTAACCAGAAAATGATTACATGCAAGGGAAATATTACCACCATGTCAAATGAAATTATCAGTAATCCTGACAAATCTAAATTTTGTGTATTTCCAGGAATGCAAATGAATCTTCTGTGCTTTTCATCCCAAATCTGGATTGTGATGTATACTCTTATCTTACCAGAGAAGGTCTTTCTATGAATGCTGGATGGTGTGTGGGAGATAGACTCAAGGGATTTCCAAGTTAATGAGAAGGGAGTTTAGTAAGGTTATGTAAAGAACAAATTGTCCTGGGAAGTAGGCAAACTAGTCTTCTGCTTCAAATAATAAGTGGATTTTGGATATACAAATCCGAACTTAAACGGGATGTAGGCTGATGAGATCTCATTTTTTATTAACTTTTTATTAACTTCTCCTTAGGAAACTGTTTTTCTTTCACCCATCACATTGACATGAATTTTATTTAGCTAGCTGCAGTCTGTGAAATATATACCAAGAAGATTACTCTTTCCTGAAGTTTTTTGCCTAGTTCCAGTTAAAAATAAATTTCATCTTAACCAAATAATTCATTATCCATGTCTCTGATGTGTCCGGGTTAGAAAATAACAAGTACCGCATTCTAGGAAATATACATTAAGAAGAAAGAAAAAGATTATTTTGTTTGACTCCACCGCTTCTTTTGTGTTCTAAAACCTTTCTGAAAGTTGTCAGGAAGTTCTCCAAGATCATTGATTGAAGGATGTTATAAAAACACACAAATATGTCATAGTTATCAAATGTAGTCACCTGCTTTCTCCCAACTTCAAAGAAATCTACTTTGTGATTGATTAAATATTTCAGCTTTGGTTTAGCATTTAATCTGTCTCAGCTGTCGGAAGTTTTGAGTGCAGTTGAAAGAAATTTTCTCACTTAATTTAACAAGTTTCTGTGTAACAACTGAAATCACCTGAAAAGGAAAATTCTTTAGCCTGACTGAATGTGAGGATACAGTTAATCAGGGAGCACTATGCATATGGTGCCTCTGAAGGGGCAAGGAAGACCAGAATTGGGTAAGTATTTTTTAGAGCAGATCTTAGAAAGGGACAATGAAACCTCAGAGGCCCATAGCAGGCTCCTTAAGCATCCAAAACCAGATACATTCCTTCAGTTTAAAATCTAAGAAGGCTTTCTCATCTGTGTTAAAAGTAGTCTTCAATTCAGATACCTCAGAGAGACATATAAATATTCTAAATATGTTTTCATATGAAAGAGTACAAATAACTCACAGTCTCTGGGAGGTGTCCTGCTCATGTTATTGCAGCTGCTGGAGATGCCTTGTCTTGGCTATTCCTGTTGACTGCCCTGGTAGTCAGTGGAGATTGATGGTAATCACCTAGCTTGAACAATCATCTTAAAACAGATAACCTTCCAGAAGCATTTAACTTCCTCTGTTGTCTTTAGAGGGAATCTAAAGGATGGTCATAAATTAGGTGCCTTGCTTTCCACCGTTAAGTGAGATGGGAAGGCTTAAGTGGTAAATGTTGATTTAGTTTAAAAGCTTTTGAAAATAATAGTCTTCAACTGTGCAGCATCAGGTTTACCAATTCTACAAACACTATATGTAATACATCTTTAATCTGTTCTGCAGATCAGTTACACTCCAGATTTCATCACCTGAAGGCTTTTTTGACCCAGAAGATGTGTGACTGTTTCAAATTGGTATACCAGCAAGTAACATGCATTTGTACAGGGAGAGCTCTACATACTTTGCTTTTGAATATTTTAGTCTTATACTGCTCTTGCTGTCAAAGGAAGCTTAGACTTGCAATCACTGTAAATATTTTGCATCATATATATTCATGAAAAATGGAGCTTCAATATGACCTGGAGTAATAGTTTCTATCTGCAAAACCAAAATTACCTATTTTTAGGGCATTCCCAACAGATGTATCTTTTTCTTGTGCTTAAAATCCAGCCATAAGAACTACATGTTGTCCTTAAGCAATACATCCCATTGCTTCTGTCTGTGCTAAAAAGCTTTTTCCAAATGCATATCTTAAATTCTCTTGTTATGATAGTTAAACTAATTTTGTGTTTAGACATATGGACACATTGCTGTCTTCCTCTTTCTGCTGTGTTCTACTTACCAAGAATATTATCAAATATGAGAGGAAATTACCTATCAAAAGGTATTATCTGAGTTATTATGTTTACCCTATACTGAAATTTTTCTTCAACACCGTCTTCAGTTAGTTTCCATAGCTGTGTCATGGATACTATTGGGAAACACAAGCATCTGTCAGGAAGAACAATTTTATTTTAGGAAGAAAAATTCCGCTTGATGCTTTCCACGTGGGTCAGTCTGAAATTTCACTCAGAGAAGAGTTAAATTAAGTTATTTTAATTACAGTGGCTACTTCAGTTTATTCTGGATGGTAACATGCCTATGTGCACTCCATTAAAACAATCAGCAATGTATTCCCATAGTGTGAGAGTCAGTTCAAGGATGGATGACTGGCATTGTCTCAACCTTGTTGTCCCAAATGCTCTGCCCATGCTGTACATCCAGCTAAAATGTAATGTCCTCCTCTGGAGAACTCATATGAGGAACTTGGCCAATATTTTGGATTCATGTTGTAACTCACTCTTCTGCTCATGCGCCCAGGTCAGAGTCAAATGGAGGACACGGCACTTCGCCTGCTTTTTCCTCTTTTTTTTTTTTTTTTCCTTTTATTGTGCCTGTCTATAGGCAGTTATAAGGTGAATCTTTTGTAAGTAAGTTTGATCGTAACCAATCCCTTTTGGTGCAGTGGCCTTAATTTTTGTACTTCAAGATCACAAAAACCATCACGAGTCCCGAGTGGACTGTGACACATACATAACAAGTTAATATCACTTCTTGAATGTTAAATCTAAACTCAATTTCATGAACTCTTAACATCCTTCTTGTTCAACAGCAAATATTTTTGACTAATATATTTTGCATGTGTGATTTTCAAAATCACAAAGTGCTAGAACCCACATTGTCAACGGTAGTTGAAGCAAACCTTTCCCCATCAAAAATGTGTATTTTGCTTCCATATGTATTTACATGATCTTTTCAATGCCAAGAAGTGTGGAAACTATAGTGAGGAGATTTCCATCATTTATTAGCAGTCCCGGCTAACCCTGGGGAGGTCCCAGTTGATTGGAGGTTAGCAAATGTGACACATATCTATAAGAAGGGCCAGAATAGGATCCAGGGAACTACAGGCCTTTCAGTCTGACCTCGGTGCCAGGGAAGGTTATGGAGCATATAATCTTGAGTGCCATCACACAGAACATACAGGACAACCAGGTGATCAGGTGCAGTCAACATGGGTTTATGAAAGGTAGGTCCTGCTTGACTAAGCTGATCTCCTTTTATGACAAGATGACCTGCTTAGTGGATAAGGGAAAGGCTGTGGCTGTTGTTTACCTGGACATTAGTACAGCCTTTGGCACTGTTTCCCACAGCATCCTCTTGGCTACTCATGGCTTGTATGGGTTTATGCTTTGCTGGATAAAAAATTGGCTGTATGGCTGGGCCCAAAGAGTGGTGGTGAACAGAGCTAAATCCAGTTGGTGGCTTGTCATGAATGGTGTTTCCCAGGGCTCAGTATTGGGTCCTGTCCTCTTCAATATCTTTATCAATGATCTGGATGAGGGGATTGAGTGCACTCTCAGTAAGTTTGCAGATGAACCACGTTAGGTGGGTGTGTTGATCTTTTTGAGGATAGAAAGGCTCTACAGAGGGATCTGGACAGGCTGCATTGATGGGTCAAGGCCAATCATATGAGGTTCAATAAGGCCAAGTGCCAGGTCCTGCACTGGAGTCACAACAAGCCCATGCAACACTACAAGCTTGAGGGAGAGTGTCTGGAAAGCTGCCCAGCAGAAAAGGTCCTGGGAGTGCTGGTCAACAGCCAGCTGAATATGAGCTGGCAGTGTGACCAGGTGGCCAAGGAGGCCAACAGCATCCTGGCTTGTATCAGAAATAGTGTTGTCATCAGGACTAGGGAAGTGATTATCCCTCTCTACTCAGCACTTCTGACGCCACAGCTCAAATACTACATTCAGTTTTGGGTCTCTCACTACAAAAAGAACATTGAGGTGCTGGACTGTATCCAAAGAAAGGCAACAAAGCTGGTGATGGGTCTAGAGAACAAGTCTTACAAGGAGTGGCAGAGGGACCTGGGGTTGTTTAGCCTGGAGAAAAGGAGGCTCAGGGAAGACCCTGTTCTCTATAACTACCTGAAAGACGGTTGTAGTGAGGTGAGAGTTGGTCTGTTCTCCTATAACAAGTGATAGGTTGAGAGGAAACGGCCTCAAGTTGCACCAGAGGAGGTTTAGATTGGATAATAGGAAAAATTTCTTCATCAAAAGGGTTGTCAATCAGTGGAACAGGCTGTCCAGGGAAATGATGGAGTCACCATTCCTGGAGGTATTTAAAAACATGTAGATGTGGTGCTTAGGGACATGCTTTAGTGGTGACTTGGCAGTGCTGGGTTAATGTTTGGACTTGATGATTTTGAAGGTCACTTCCAACCAGAATGATTCTGTGGTTTTATGGTTCTATGAATACTGAAGCTTGATGCTTCCCAATCATGAAGGACAGTCTTTCAAGGAAAGACAATCGAATTCTTCAAGCAAAGTTGTGGCTAAAATGACTTGATGACATTTCTGACATGGTTTGCAGTATGTGGCATTTCAGCTCCTAACTGAATCATAGAATCATTCTAGTTGGAAAGGACAACCAGGATCATCAAGTCCAACCTTCATCCTAACATTTCACTAGCCACTAGACCATACCCTCAAGCGCTACATCTAGTTGTTTTTTAAACACCTCCACGGATGGTGACTCCACCACCTCCCTAGGCAGTCCATTCCAGTGCCTAACCACTCTCTCAGTAAAGAATTTCTTCCTAATATCTAATCTAAACCTCCCCTGATGAAACTTGAGGCCATTTCCTCTCATTCTATTGTTAGTAATTTGGGAGAAGAGACCAACACCAGCTTCGCTACAACCTCCTTTCAGGTAGTTGTAGAGGGCAATAAGGTCTCCTCTCAGTCTCCTCTTCTCCAGACTGAACAGCCCCAGTTCCCTCAGCCGCTCTTCTTAAGGCATGCTTTCCAGACCCCTCACCAGCTTCGTTGCCCTTCTCTGTAGCCGCTCCATCACCTCAATGTCCTTCTTGTACTGTGGTGCCCAGAACTGGACACAGTACTCAAGGTGCAGTCTTATAAGTGCTGAGTACAGAGGCACAATCACCTCCCTAGTCACAGAACCACGGAATCATTATGGTTGGAAAGGACCTCCAGGGTCATCAAGTCCAACCTTTGTCCTAGCATCTTTCTAACCACTACACCATATCCTCAAGTGCCGCATCTATTCATTCTTTAAACACCTCCAGGGATGGTGACTCCACCACCTCCCTGGGCAGCCTGTTCCAGTGCCTAACTACCCTCTCAGTGAAGAATTTCTTCCTAATATCTAATCTAAACCTCCCCTGACACAACTTGAGGTTATTTCCCCTCGTCCTATCATTACTAATTTGAGAGAAGAGACCAGCACCAGCCTTGCTACAACCTACTTTTAGGTAGTTGTAGAGGGCAATGAGGTGTCCTCTCAGTCAGCTAAGTAGCTTTAAGAATCACCCTCTGGGCAGCAATACTAAAAAGGTCCTGAGATAGCTTGAGAGTCAGGTAGGCAATAGGTAGTAGATTTAGATGTTCTCTGATATGGAGTTATAGTATTAGTTACAGCATAATATGCTATTCATATTTAGCAAATAGTACAAGCCAGGATGCTGTTGGCCTTCTTGGCCACCTGGGCACACTGCTGACTCATATTCAGCCAGCTGTCGACCAATACCAGTCCTTATGGGTCCCTTCCAACTTGAGATATTCTATGATTCTATGTTTTATTTCAATGAAGTTTCGTATACAACACAGCAAGAAGGTTTACTCTGGACTTCAGCAATGCTATTTAGAAACCAGACATTTAAATTACCAGTATTTTGAAAGGGGACCTGCCTGAGTCAATGTTTTTAAAATGGGGAACTCCATATCAAGGTTTAATAAACTACTGTGGTTCTATACCTTACTTTCTCTAGAAAGACTTTTTTGGTGTGTTTCAGTAATGTAGGAAAAAGATTATCTGTGATTTTTTTTCTTTGACTCTCTAATAGTAGTTTGAAGTATATAATATGCATTATATAACCCTATATAATGACTACTGGAGAAACAATGAAAACATATTCTATGTTTTGAAAGTATAAAAAGTTATAACCTTAAAGGATGCTTTTATTTACATTAAGCTGTTGCAAATCACCTTATTGTGTCACAAATAAATTGTTGCTAGAACCTTTTCCCACTTTTACTTATTTTTCTCTTCAGCTGTTTTGCAAATTTATTAACTTCTTATCAGAGGTACTTTGAATATAACTTTAAAATAGGAAAATAAATATTTTCCTACTTCTATCATGATGTATGTAAAAGACCGCATTTTCTGCATGGTGTACAGGGAGTTAGGTATGCAATTTCCATTAATAATGAACCATGCAGAAAATTTACCCTTGAGAGGTACCTGTATAGGCATCACAACCATTAATCATTAAAGTTGTCCAGCATTCCTGAACTACTTTCTTATCCAAAAATTAGAAGATATAAGAATTTAATTTCATATTGCAATAGTTGGAATTCATCTAATTCATCTTGCATATAGAAATGACACTGTACAAAGGCGAGAAGGGTATCTCCTCTGCTGTATCTGACATGTAGTTTAATGGACAGACAGATCCTACTGCTCCCCTTACGTATACAAGTTGTTCAATACTGGTATTTACTTTAACGTTTCACTAAAGTAGTTTTCAAGCAAGTATAAAGCGTATGATTCCTGCTGTCAGAAAACCAGTGTGGTGGTATATCAGGGAGCCTATAAAGCTTGGATCTGTCCCTTCATATATAAAATACTTAAGGAATTTTCTAGAATATGTCACCACTTTCTATATCTAGGTATAAATACAAGGGTGCTTGTTTCCTTCTCCTTATCTAACAAGCTATCCCTCTGCATAGTTAGGCAACAATCCTGTAAATATTTATGTATATACTGTAAGAACTGCTACTAACTTCAATAGAATGCACAGAAATAAAGTTGAGGCTACATGATAAAATATCATAGAAACATTATGGTTGGAAAGGACCACCAGAATCATCAAGTCCAACCTTCATCCTAGTATCTCCTTAACCACTAGACCATAGCCTCAAGTGCTACATCTACTCATTTTTTAAACACCTCCAGAGATGGTGACTCCACCACCGCCCTGGGCAGCCTGTTCCAGTGCCCAACCGCTCTCTCAGTAAATAATTTCTTCCTAATAGCTAATGTAAACCTCCCCTGATGCAACTTGAGGCCATTTCCTCTCATTCTATCACTAGTAATTTGGGAGAAGAGACCAACACCA
>JAVSBS010002839.1:0-32638 GCA_033124195.1 Coracias cyanogaster
GAATGGTTTATGGTTTAGTCGTTAGGGTCAGTTTTCAACATCAATTGCTCAGGCTGTTTGACAGAGGAGGAAATTTGGCACCAGGCAGGTGTAACAATGTCTTGCATTAAGTGGCAATGTGGGCTCAGTGTCCCTGAGCAGAAAAACTGCCTGTCTGTTACATCCTCTCTTGCAAAACTGCTGCACTATGGACTGGAGCCACACTTGAATCACCTGGTCTTGCACTTTATTAAAAATCTAAGTCTTGTTCATAACAGATTTGGGATCCATGTCCTTCTCTTGCAGCTGAAACTCTCCGGGAGGTGCAGATGCTTTGGCTGTTTCATTGGAGTGCCGGGGCCATGACAGAAGCCCTTCAGGCTGCCCCAAGCCCCAGACAGGGCTTCAGAACTGGGGAGGAGTACAAGGCCTAGAGCTAGGAGAGCCTAGGAGAGAAGATTCTCTATTTACTGTGCATATAGAAAACTGTCTGAGCCAAACCCAGTACACTTGGTTAGATGGGAATAATTTGACTTAAATTATGGCAGTTTATTTAGTGAAACCTCAGGGCTAAAAATACTCCATTAATTCTCCTTGTGATTGAAACACTCAACAAAAACAGAAACATTAATAACTTCTCTGCCACAGGCCAATACATCTGCATTGAAAGTCATTATCAGCCAAACCTGCTTCTGGTAGTCAGAGTGAACCTCCACATGAGTTTTGTACTAGTCCAAGTCTATTGTCTTCAGTGAAGGGAGTTTTTATGAGATTGCACTATAATCTGTATAAATCAGATCACCCCTTTTTAAAAACTGTGTTATTTTTGCAGAATGTACTGAGCACAGTCTACTTATTATTTGTGTATATGTAGTGTGGTGTAAAACTCAGAAGTAGTTACTTGCTTCTTTTCTGGCTTGAAATTGCCTGCTTAGTTCTTTACTTTCACTTACTTTCAGTATTCCTGTGAAAACATTCAGGAAACTGAATAGTCTCACTTGTCCTAAAGAAATCCAAACAGTAGAGGAAAAAATAACCATCAATTTTAATATGGGAGATAAAAGTAGTAAGTTCTAAATGTTTTCTGACTCCACAACATACGAACAGCAATCATTGAAGTATTTTAGAGAAACAGAAGATTTCAGAGCACAGAGCCTGAATAATTCATGAAGACAGCAAGGAGGCACCAAATGAAAGTTGTGAGCTCTTAGGAAGATGCTGGCTGGCCTTGTGAGTAGCTGACATGAAAGCAGGTATCCTGCAGGTCAAACACTGATAAAAATATGATGTTGATGCATTTCTGTACAAGCTTTGCATCAACCTAATTGATGATTAAACCACTATGGTAGAATAAATAAGGTACTTCGTCCTTGGAAACAACAGCATCTCCAGGGCAATACAGTGACCATATAAGAAGCCGACGTTAACATCAGATATTTTCTGGCTAAAATTTAATAGAAGAATGCTATTTAGTAAAGCGTGTGGCTTTTTCTGTAATATTAAATATGGGAACTTGTTTTGCTTTGACTTTCACAGGCCAGTAACTAGTACAAAACACCAAAGGACTGGCTGCCTATTTTTTGTCCTTAAATGTTCACATAATCAAGAAAGTACATAGTTGTCATCAGGGAGATTTATCAATTTCAGTTTTCAAAAACAAGGAAGTTTTAGGGAAGAATGTGTTCTCAAACAAGGGAAACAGAATCTGCAATTGCTGATGTTCACAGGTGGCTACATACATACATTTAGGTATACCAGGAACTCCATTGGAGAAAGCCGTGCACGTGGGAGAACCATGTTCAGAATTGTTAAATAGCAATTTCTATTTTTTTTTTGTGATACAAGCATAACATTTTTGCTATGTTTGGGAGCACCATTGCACAAGACCTTACCATCGCTGTCGTAATTCATAATATTACAATACTCTGTGCACCCTGAAGTTGTGAAAGCATAGATAAGCTACTGTCCTGGGTTTGGCTAGGACAGGGTTAATTTTCACAAGAAGCTAGGAGTGTCCACAGCCAGGACAGACAATGGAACCAGTCCATGGGATGTATCAGGGGCGGGCTGGTCAGTGGCAGCATGCCTGATTTGAGCAAGCTGTGTTTCCATGAGGCCAGTGTTGTGCGTTATATCATTCATTTTATGTGTTATTTCATTAGTATTATTGGTATTACTGTTGTTTCTTCTCTGTGTTGTTCTATTAAACTGTCCTTATCTCAATCCATGAGGTTTTAACCTTTTTCTCCCAATTCTTCTCCCCACCTCACTAGAGGGGGAAGGAGTGCGCGTGTGGTTAAATAACGGCAGCTACTGTAAAGGGAATGCAGTTTCTCTGTGTGGCTTCGTCTCAAGCAGAACTGTGTCAGATTCATAAAACTAATTGGTCTAAAGACTTGATTTTGGATAAGGAACATATTATAGATAGTGTAATGAGAAAGTTGTTGATATAAAATGGAACTGACTGCAGCACTAGGTCACTTTTCAGACATCAGGAAAGAATGTAGAAACTCACCAGAGTTGTGGCAACACTGACCATGTGTTATCAAAAGTAAACGTTATGTGGTAAAGGTGAATAGACAATCCTTTCTTTTGGCAAGTATTGCTTTTAGAAAGGCAAGTATTTTAGATCTGGACTTTGCCAGAGCTGCTAACACCTGCCAAACCTTCTTGAAATGTGGTAGAATTAACAGTGCAACAAAGAGAGAAACAGTAAGAGCATCCTGGATTAAGAGTTATCCTCCAGTTTGGTCTGGAGACAGTAGAAAGCTTTCTGTCTTCTTAGCTGTATGCATATAAACATGCGCCAGTGGTGGTGGAGTGAAGAAGCTTCTCTCTGAGATTTTTTTAAGCGTCTGGTCTGGTTTGGGCATTTGAGAGTGACAACCTATCGCAGGATGTATTTTGCAAAAACATATAGAAAAGTTGTAATTCTTTGAAGAAAAAAAACCAAAGCCTAGATGTGAGGCTGTCAGCAACAGGACACAACTTGGCAGGTGAGGTGGAAGAGGTGGTATGACTCTTAATTGCTGCATGGTGTTGTTCATCTTCAGAAAGGAAGCTTTATGAGACTTCCGCACTTGTATAGCATAGTAACACATAAGTATGTTTTACCAACCTTTCCTGGTGTCGCATCTGGGATTACTGATACAGTCTAGAGCACATTGTGTCCTTTCATATCCATCAACACTAAGCCTCTCTGTGAGGAACTGCAGACAAGCTTGTTTAATACTAAGTGGCTTCTCATCTGCCTTTCTATATGATCGTTTCTGCACTGAAATGCTGCTCTGTGTTCCTTTTCTCTTTGAATTACTTATGGTAATAGCAACCAAATCCCTTCATTACTGGTCTCTTTTAACATCTAGTTGTTTTTGCCCTTATCACGGGATTAAAACCATGAAAGAGAAGGCTATCCTAAGCACCCTGTAATGCTTTGAATATTCCCCCTTGTTCTTCTCAATTTGCCTGGTTGTTTTGGGGTTTGGGTTATTCTTTTCAGGAATTCCAGTAAGCACAAACTTTCCACAAATATCAGAAGAGTATTGTTTGTTTTTACTATGATGACTAATTTTAATTTAAAGCCAATTTGATATACTCAGGTTTCTAATTTCCTGGCAGCAAAAGTCACCAGGCAGGTACACTGTTGTGATTGTGCTGCCAGACTGGTAGATGCAGGCTGGGATTCTGTGGGCTGTCCTCTTAGCAATCAGAGCTTGTACGAAGACAAGAGAACAATGCATTTCTGATTTCAGCCCATCTACTGGAATACGTTGCAAGACCTACTTTAAAACCTCAGTTTTATTTCCAGTAGTTACAGAGATCTTATTTGTGGGGTGTAGATGCAGATTCTGGAGAAGCTCTGAAAAACAATAGGCATTTTAAGAGATGAAAGACAAAAGCCAAGCCTGTAATTCAATCATGTAAAAGATGTACTCACAATACTTTGCTCTCAGGATTTCCAAAAAATTTTCTCAACACCTTGCTCATCCCAGATCCAACGTGGCTGTTTGGACCTTTGTTTCTATAGGTCGGTTTGCTTTCTAATCCTTCTATTTAAAATACTACCCAGTGCCAGCAGGAGGTGTCGGTGTGCTATTTAGCGGTTACTTTCTGGGGTGCGTCTTTTTTTTTTTTTTGGTGGGGGGAGGAGAGCTCCATAACAATGCCACATCGGTAGTAGTTTCTATAGGATCTTTATCATATAGCGCTGGTGTTTGCACATCCAAACAAATGAGAATGTTGTGTTTGTGTTCAGAGAGAGTTCTTCATTTTTATCCCTGGATGAGAAGAATTATAGACGAAAAAGACCCGTTAAGTCATCCATCTTCTTCCCTTAGAGCATGCCCTGTTCTCTGAAGGATACTGTACAATGTATTGAGGATATCGTCTGTTGCTAGGGAAATGATGACTATAATCAGATGTTACACAGTCTACATTTTGACTGCATTGCAGGATCAAAGATGAGGCTGTGGAAACAGAAGATCTTTTACTGAAACATGTTAGCTGTGTCATATTTGCACTTGTCTAACTTCCAGGATTAGTAAAAAGAGGTGAGTGTATGCTACAAAAAGCTAAATATCACAGTATTTGTATGTTGCATATTCCCATTTGGTCTGTGATATTTAACTGGAAAATATCTAGTGTATTTTCAGTGTAAATATAGGCATAAAATATGTAGAGATCCATAGGACATTATAAATGACTACAAGACATCCTATTACGCTACCGCTGAAGTAGTGCCACATATATTACCACATGGATATTCAAAAGCATGTATTAGAATGAATAGTAAACGTGACTTCATTTGAACATTAGATAGGAAGAAATAATTAGCTGATAAATATGATCAGCCCTGCCTGGTGATATATTGTATGGTTCAGACGTATTCCACAGGGTCTCTTGAAAATCCTGTTCCGACCAAATTAAAAGTCTGTGTGTGTTGCAGCAGTCACAAGCACTACCTGCAGATGCTGTGTGTGAGGGAGGGCAGCCAGCAGCAGTGACAAATTTTTCATGGCTGTGCAATCAGACTGATTGCTTCTGCTTTCTGTTGCCTCTTGCAGTGAACGCGGGTTTTAATGAAGTGCATGCCATCCTTATTGAGAAGTCACTGGACTGAAAAAGATTTGAAATACAAATGTGTGCTGCATGGGTTGTGGCCAAACGTCTTAAAACATTAAAAGATTCTTAAGTTTGCCCAATCTAATTTAGTAGATTTCTCTGAGGATACGGTTTTCAGGCTACCTGTGTAAAACTCTTGCCCCCTCACCTCCAACTCCTTTCTCCCTCCCCAGATTTACCCCTGGTCTTGGTCTTTCGTATTCCTCTGTAGCTGTAACATGATTGCACCAAAACTCTAGCACGAGCAGTTACTAGGTTCCCACCAGTCATGGTGGTCTCAGGATGTTTCAAGTAGCTCCTCGCCCCAATGACTCACACATGTCCTGTTCTATTGATAAAGAAAAATACTAAAGCAGCAGATAGCTATCATTACTGTATATGAGTTTTTAACTTTCACAGTATATGTTCTTACATTAATAGCCAACTAAATCACTGAAATGAAAGGAAGGTGGACAACAGAAATAATTTTATAGGTGAGTCAACTGAGCTAGTAGAAAACAGTGAAACTCCACTGAAAATTACTGATAAAACATTCCCACATTGTATAGCTAATACATTGGTTAGATATTTGCCATCTGAGGTCCCGAGGAATAGCTGAACTCTGTTAAGACAAATGCATGGTTTTGCTCATGTGCACATTGCAATACTGATTTTCTTTGTACAATCACACCTGAGTTGTTCTTTTTTTTAGTGGAAAGAGACAAACAAGTAGAAGCACATGAGTAATAAAATGCATCTGTCAGCATGCTTTGTGGTAAAAACAACCCTTGCTTTCTGCTTTGCTGCCTTGGAAGCCGCTTAAAAAGTGCTTCTGTGTATGCTTGCAATATCCACATTTGATGAACACCATGAGACTTAATTTACACGCTAATGCAACAAAATGGATGCAGAATAGATCAACTCACACGTGCATTATTTGGGCCACACTAGTACTGACTGAATGACAGGGAGCTTTAAGCCCCAGATACTGGTTTGCAGAGCTACTTAAGATAAGATCTCCCTGCAACTATCTCCCATCCATCTTTCAGACGATATGTCACTACTTCTGCTGAGCTGCTTTTAAAAATTTCATCTCTTACCCTTTTGAATGTTAATAAACAATTAGTTTTACAGGATCAAAAGGTGTTAATTTCATGGAAGTAGACCTAAGCATTAACTGATTAACCATTGATACAACAAGTTTATTATTTAACACACAGAAACCACCATTATCTGTCTTGGCGAGTGCAAGAAGGTAGTGTGAATTTTTTTGCAAGCATTTTTGTCTCAGACATTTTGGGAGCAGTCAAGAGGATCTGCCTTGGTCAAGCCTGGATCAGGCTATCACCTACTATGCTACACTAATGGATCAGCACCAGAGAATCTCCTAATAGCAAATAGGATTGAAGACATATACTGACAGCTGAATTGCTAAAAGCTTACTTAAGAACTCATAAGCAAGTCATCACTACCATTGGTCTTTTCTAAACACTTAATTTCAGGGTACTGAAGCATGTGTTGCCTGAAAATACCAAGAGATCATCTGTCCACATATGTCAGGAGTCGACAAGTGTGCCCCACCCTCCATCTTCAAACATCAGCAGCTCCAAGCCATAATGTAAGAATCAATGTAAAAGGGTAGAGTGTGAGGTCTTGCTGCTTTCAGAAGACAGGCATGCTTCTTGTCAGCCGCAGTGCACTACATTTGTGTTCAGCTTTATTCTCTGCTTTTATGATTTGTTCACATTTTGTTAACTCCCAATTAGATTTATTAGTCACACACAATAGGAACTGATTAAGCGCCGTTATCTTATTTGTCCAGACTATTGTTTGGCCACTATTTTCTCTCAGACAGGTATTGGCAGTGCATTACATAAAATAATTGTGGAAATGTACCAGTCATCCATATTGATAATCTCTTGTCCTTATTCTCTCACAGGGAAGAATAGAGTTCCGTCTGAGCCTGAAGAGGAGAGTGAGAATTGACTTCTGTCAATTTTCTGTTAAAAGTTTCTGCTTTTCAGAGAGTATCCTGTATTCTAAGTTGTCTAAGAAACCCCTCATTCTTTCATTAGAACATGGTTATCCTCGTTTGTCTCAAGGGTAAGTGCCATAGATTTATGCGTGCCTCTGTTCTAGACACTGTTGAAAACCTGGAGTTGGTTCTGAAGCCAAAATATCACTGAAGTTGAACAATTTATCTTCTTTTTCGCTACAACCAACACATCCTGACTGTCCATCATATGGTGGAGGAATCTATTTCATTAATTGAGCTCCACCTGCCTTACTACTAAAGATGTCGTCCTCACAGCGCTGGCCTATTTTCTTGAATTCACACTTCCTTCCTGGTTCTCTTGCTTCCCTTGGGCTGAGAACTTTGATGCAGATCTCTTAGTGCACTGTGCAAGATGAAAAGAAACAACCTTTCTACTACAACACTTCAGTCAATTACAAATACAGGAAATTAAATACAGCATTCCATATCCGTGTATTTCTAGGGTATTACTCTACATGAGGGAAGGACAGGACAGCAAATGAATCAGCCAGGAAGAGACAGAGCAGAGCAAAGCAAAGAAACAAGTCAGGGGCTGTAATTGCTCCCCTCCTTTTAGGCACCAGGTAATTTCATTCTCCATTTGCAGGGAATTGAACTCCTCAGGACCTGTCACTCATACCAGGATACCCTTTTTCCCTACTTTAAAACTGTTGAAAAAAATGTGGCAATGAAATAGCAGGGACAAGTAGCAAGTGTACTGACTTTTTTTTCATATTTATTTAATAATTGTTGTATGGAAAGTCATGATGAGCTTTTGGCTTAAAATGATAGTTTGATGAAATCATGGTATGTGCATGCTTGCTTCTGTCTTTTAATAGAAGCTTTCTGAAGCACGTGGACAACTTTAATGGAAATAAGCAGAAGAAAGAAATGCCAGCATCTCTGTCCAATTCTAATTCTGTACTTTTTGTGTTTCAGGTGGATGGAGAATCTAAACCCTGCGAGTGCAATGCTTGCAAACATAGTCATAGATTTTATTATGGGCAAAAGAACAAGAGTATAGAGACTATGTTTTTGAAGTGATGGGGCTGAAGGAAGCACTGAAGGGAGCACTGAAAACATAAAAAGAGACAGTAAAACAAAAAAAACCCAACATCACCACAAAAAAATCCACCAAAGCCAAACCTTTAAGGACTATTCTATTAAGCTGATAGTCCAGACCTAACTGTGTTAAGTTTATATAGTTTACAGAGAACTCTTTCTAAGATAATCCTGGATTAAACAAACATTTTAATTATTTTTGCCTGTCCAGAGGACAATAAAATATAAAGAAGATACCAGAACACAAACCAGTGGCAGGCTTACCGAAAAAGAAAACTACCAAAGGGAAAAATAAGCCAGTCAAATTCCAGTTCTGCCATCAGTGTCCACTGCAATGCGATTACACAGATGTAAAGGTGTGATTATACTTAAGCAGCTCTTTTGTAATTGCTTGGATAAAAGCAGTACTCAAGATAGGGTGCTGTGATTTGGCACAGTCTAACCACACATTTACGTAAAGCGAGGCCTGCGTATAGATGCTACAGAAATACCCCAAACAGAGAAAGCAAGCAGAGCTGAAGTGATAAAGCAAGCACTTATACACTTTTGGGGGATGAAGAACATAAACAGACTTTTACTCTACTAAAATTAACAGTGCTATTTTCTACCACAAAGTGATGTGTTTCAAAAACCAGCAAAGTCCTCCATGATTGTTTTAAAAACAAAAGAAAATAAGAGGAGAAATAGAGGAAATAGGTACAAAATAGAGAGGAAAGGCTGAAATCAATTTTATTTCACACAGAAGAATTAAGAAGGAAAGTGTACTGAAATAAAGAGAAGCACTGAAGGAAAAGAAAGAAAACCAACACTTTAATATACTGCAATTACTTATTCCAGTATTGCCTTTTTCCATGACATTTTATTGATGATATTTCATGAATCATCAATAAAGTAACACCGTAAAGAGCCCTAGAATCTTATTTCCTTCTGGTGCTAGACTGACAATAACTAGTCCAGGACAAAGGGGCAACCAGTTCAGCTTGAAGACTTGATGCAAGAGCAAGGGAGGAGGAGGAAGTGGGATAATTAAAAAAAGATCAGTAATAATGTGTTAACTTGGAAAGGAACACCAAGTGAAACAAATGAATAAATAATTAGTTTAAGGGTAACTATTTTCAAAGCAAATGGACTGCTTCCGTTACCAAGAATATAGGGCATTTGACAGCTTAGAAGACAGCAAGGCATTCAGCTTCCAAACAATAAAAGGTGAGAATTAATATTACACTAATGAGCCACAAGCATACTGCTGGCTTGTTTTTATTAACACTAATAAATGAGCTCATAATACCCATCAAAAGTGGTGTTTTTGTTTTTTTTTCCTCCACACATCTCACAAAAGAATTTCAGGTGACAAATACTGTGATACATATGGTAGAAACAAACAGCTGTGGCCACAAAGATGTTTTGTTAACCGATGATTAATATATTCAGGAAGCAATCACACTATTCATTAGTAAAAGTTTACAAACATTAAAAAGTGCATAACATTTGAAACCAACAACACAAAAATATATATTATATATACTATATATAAAGAAAGTGACATCACCTCCTGTTAATAAAAGAAAACAAATCTTCTGACTTTGTGACTGGTGCTTCTGTGATTGCCATGGTCTACAAGTCAGACCCTCTCTTTACGCACCTTAGTCACAGAGGTGTGGCTGCCCCATTTTACAGTATTCAGCCTCACGTACCCTTGCCTACTGGGGCAGTGTGGTGGAAAGAAAAATCAATCAGCATAGCTACTGGAGAATACATTATTAATTTGTAGATATTTTAAGTAATCCCCTGGATGGACAAGCTATCCTGGTATTTCAGTGAAGGTCCAGTGTGGACTGTCATTCTGGAATAGCTGAAATGGGAAAAATCCAGTCTTTTGGGTGCTAGATGCCTTGTCTCCCACTTCCCTTTCCGCCATTGAGACAAAAGGCTGCTGTAGCAGCTTCTAGCACTTGGCTGTACCTGGTGTATCAGTAACAGGCTACTGGCTGTGCAGCCTCAACAGCCTGATCAATTGAGGCAAAGATAAGGAATAGAAAAAATAGCCCCCTGGCTGGACCCAGCCCATCATCCACTAGTTGGACTATCCTGCAATCTGAAAGCCATTCCACAATACATAGTTGGCAATAATCTGTGCCAGTTATTTTCCCATGTGTAAACAAGGCCCATCTGTAACAATGTGAACCAGGAAAATCTCTAGCACCATGGAATTTGTTGGAATTTTAACCCATATAATGCTATAAATGCATCTTTAAAACTACTGTAGCAATAAAATATCTGGACTAACATTTTTAAAAAATATCTCAAGAGAAAGATTAAGAAATTGGGAGTAAAACTAGAAAAATGGGGAAGAATAACATAAAAAGTTCAATTTGAGTCTCTGATATGCAACTAACTACAGGCAAGCGGCACAACTGTACTAAGGACACAAAACACACCAAAATATTCACATTAACAAATTGTTTTGAAGGCTCACCTAGTAACAAATTAGAGTGCTGCTGAGTCATTTAGGTTTGGGCATAACCAATTTAGCGGTTGACATTTTAAATCTATCGTGCACATCACCATGTTATGGCAAAACCCAGCCCTTTCAAAATGCGTGGTAGAAAAATTCACAGTAACAGAAATATTCTTCATAAGCAGTTGACAAGGGGCAGTGTGGAGCATCTAGGTTGTACAATACAAAAAACATTGTAAATAACAGAGCTGTAAAACAGACACAAAGTTCTAAAAACAGTGCTTTCTTTACAGTTCTCTTAATGGGTGAACACGTTGGCCAGAGAATTTTAAACTCTGAGGATCACACAAGCCTTTGCTTAAGATGCACAATTAGATCCTCTGATGTTTCAAAGGCCATTTGCTACACGATTTACCTGTTCTACTGTTTACAAGTGTTCCCATCAAGTCGTCATTATGAAGGGATCCATCTGATGACACTATCCCAAGAAATCAATACATGTTCAACCATTGCTAATGACAGAGGTAGAGAAAATCCTGTCTTCTGCCACAGCTCGTACCCCCATTTTTAGCGTTGTGTTGAGTGGGTTCTAGCAGTGAAGACACATGCATTTTCTTTTCCACCAGCTTGCTCATGGAAACAAGTTTGTTCCAGCATGCTCTTGTAGTCTGAAAACATCCAGCAGCTGCTCCAGTCAGTCAAAGTTGGATGTCAGCTTTCTTGCTTTGCTGCCTCCCCTTGGGCCTCTCCAGTTTGCTCACTTGGATTTCGTTGCGCATCTCCTTCTCCTTCTATAACATACAAGAAAAGGACAAGTGATCTGCCCTAAACCAGAGGTCTTGGTCCCAGAACCCCAACTGTTTATCCACCATTCTCAAAAAAATAAAGTAAAAAGAAATTGAAACTGATATCTTGCATTAAATATGACACATTTTACTACTGAGATAGCCATACTTTGCATCTCAAGAGACACCTTCAAAACCAAATTCCTTGCTGCCATCACCACTATCAAGTACAGACCTAAAGTAGCTAGAAAAAGAAAAATATAGCAAAAAAGTAGCATATTTTTTACAATTTATTCCCTATGATACTATGACCATGTAAGAGAAAAATCCTCATTACACCAAGCCTGAACAGAGTTTACTACAGAGATGCAACTTTGATAAAAGCAATAGCTTGTTAAAGCTGTGTTTGTTCTGTGCATCTCTTTTCAGCACCATGCCCTAGGGCGTTCAGTCCAGCTGTCTCACTGAAAACCACACGACAGTCTGAGGAATAGAAAACATCTGACAGCAGCACAGCGAGCAGACAAAGCAAAGCCTGCCTGAAGACGGCTAAGGAGTGCATGAACAGTTGTCTGTTAGTACCTATGTGCAAGAAGCTAAGTGAAATAAGACAGAAGCCTCTGAACACTGGGCTAATTCACTGTAGGTACACAATTCAGAATAATGTTAGGTAAGGAAAATGTTAAGACATAAGATGTATCTTGTATCTTGCAAGGACTCTGAGTAATTTGTACTGAACTGGCTCGATACAGTAGTTAAGAAAATTCCATGGACGAAGTTGTGAAGAGGTCTGTGTAGAGGTAGTAGTACCTCTTAATCTACAGATCTTTAGAATAAAGGCAGGGTTCTCAATACACATATTTGTTTTCCCATTTCAAATCACACTGTATATCCACAGCTTTATTTCTATTTATAGAAATAAGCACCATAAACACCTTCTCTTTTCTATACAGAAGAAATGGCACATTGCTAATGGAAAAAAAGTTTTTAGGTGGCAAAATACCTCAGAGGGTATTGATAATTCTCAAATTCAACTTGAAGAAAAGTTGCATGAATGGTTGATTAACCCATTAAACAGTGAGGTTTATTCTGTTCATTATGGGTTGAATTATAAATAAAAATTTGCTTTGCGATGTACTTGCACAGAAAAGTCTTTATTTCTTAGCTTTATCTTCCATACTACAAAGGATCCATCAGGTGGATCTACCTGCAATTATTTCCTGTTGGACAGAAATCTCTTTTGCCAAAGTTGTCCAAACACTTTTTACAAAGCCTCCTACATTTGTTCTGATACTGCAAAAGTCCAGGTGAACAAATAATAAATAAAAAATAAATTAGATCCCACTCACCTGCTCTGTACTCCATTTATGCTGACTACTAAGAAGTCCTTAATATCTCTCATACTACCTGGGCAAGCCAAGCTTTCCTAAAAGAATTCTTATTTTAAAAAAGGCAAAACTGAGTCATAGAATCATTATGGTTGTAAAGGACCTCCAGGATCATCAAGTCCAACCTTCATCCCAATGTCTCCCTAACCACTAGACTATAGCCTCCAGTGCTATATCCACTTGTTTTTCAAACACCTCCAGGGATGGGGACTCCACCACCTCAATGGGCGGTCTGTTTCAGTGCCCAACCACTCTCTCAGTAAAGAATTTCTTCTTAATATCTAATCTAAACCTCCCCTTACGCAATTTTAGGCCAAAAACCTTGCAAGGTTTTTTGTCCAAGGTATTTGTGTTTAAAAGAAAAGTCATCCTCAACACAAAGCCCAAACATTTCACTACTTGGAAGTTAAAGGTTTAGAAAAAGAGCACTAAAGTTCTAATATACCATTCCTTAAAAGGTTTTCTCAACTCACTGAAAAAACTCACTACTCTAAATCCATGTAATCTATAATACACTGTCTTTATGCTATGGAGCTTGTCTTTCTGCTGGCAGAGCTCTCCTACCAAAAGGCCTTAAAATACATTCACGGAAATAATTTTGCTTCTAAGTTCTGAGAATCCCAAAATTGCCTAAGCACATCCTCGAACTCTTCCTCCTTGAAAACATGATGGCTAGAGTTGCAATTCTTACACTGCATTTTGAAATCAAGAGGCAGTATTAAAAACCCCCAAACCAAAGAATATAATACTATAAGCCCTAATATAGCTGTGTGAGTTTGTAGGCTAGTAACAACTCCTAGTTCTGCTAATGTGCAGCTTTAAACTTGTTTTTCTTCCTGTGACATTACTGACTCTTGAGTATCTATCAGTGTCCCAATGCTTACACCTAAAACATTTCTATCATGAACTGAAATCAACTTTAATCACAAATTTCTACAATCAGTCCTTCAATCCAGTTCTATATGATTTCAACACCTTTACTATCCCCAGTTCTATGCAGATGGTTGGACCATTAGAACTTTTACAAGGAAGTCTCCTTTCTACTTCTGCACTGAATTGGTGTTCTGTAGCATGTCTGCAGTTTGTTTTAGAGATTTGACTGATCTTCGTTCTTCACTGTACTTCTTCCTTACTACTTTATTTAGCTATGATCACCTGTAAGAATCTGCATATAAAGTTGCTTGGAATTGCATTGGTTATCTCGAGAGAGAGTTGAGCAGGTGAGCTACCTGCTGATTTCCCTACTAACATCTTTCTTTTGCCTTCTGTCTTAAGATTTCTGTTGCCGTTTTCTATGTATCAGATGCACACAGTGTTGCTTTAACTAAATTTAGATAAAATGCATTGCCACAGAGTACTTGGAATCTATAATTGGAAGCTTAGTAAATATGTCCGTTCCTTAGATATTAGCAGGTTGTCATCTTATTGTGGACAAAGAACACTGGAAAAGCTGTTCTGAAGGGAGAGTATTATACACTACTTATATGTATTACAGATAATTACGCAGTAAGCTCTTGATTTTCTGTCACTGGCTCATCAGTAAGGGGATTAACCAGCACTCACTTCAGGTATCAAATAGGATATGGAAGAAAATATGTGGTCTTTGAACAGGGCTTCACTGTCCAGTGCTGTTCAAAGGTGCTCCTCTTTAAAGGAAATGTACCTGCAGGCTTTTCAGGGTGAATGTACTAAATATGCTTGAGTAGCTTAATTTACACACATTTTATAATAACCTCTTTTTTTTTTTTAATCTGCATTATTGTGCTCTGCCATTACTTCATGCAGTTGAAAGTAAATGTTCCTGCACTTTTGCAAGAAAATGCATACAGCTGTAGTAAGTATAAAAAAAAAAAAACAAAAAAAGGAAAGAATCAAAACTTGATGTTGGTATTTGTATAATTAGGTAGTACTTAGCACAAATTGTTTGACATGTGCCTTGAAAGAAACGTATTTTTTCCTCTTAATCCTGTCAGGTGTGATGCATATATGCGTGCCACAAGCAGTAGTATATTCTGAACTGGAATCTGCGATGCAAAATATTTTTTTTAGCCTCTCTTTGGTTTGGAAAGACATGATGGGATAATACACTAATATGAATAATGCTACAATGCATTTTCCAGTATTTGTGGTTTGGAGGCTTTTATCCAGCACCTAGATGTACTAGCAATACAAAATCTAAATGTATTTTCATTGTATCTAATTCAAACTGCATAACCTCTTGAAGAAGTGCGCAGGCATTTTTGTGTACCTACTACCCAAGGTAATTTTATGAGCAACTCTGCACACTTTTCTGCAATGAATAAAGTTACCTAAGGTGAGAAAGAGGTCTCCAAAAAAATGAATAGACTCCCTGAATTATGTATTAAAAATCAGGCTAACAGTTTTTTAAACCATTGTCATCACTACAGAGCTAACTGCATGTACAAAATGCATACCAACATGTATTACAGGCACAAAGTCACATTCTTTTTATAGCTCACAAAAGAACACTGTTCTGCCTTACAATCACTCCAACAGTTTAACTTAAAAATAGGGATTGTTTATGTCTCCTAAATGGACAAGATCAAAGACTATTTTGGTAAGTATAAATGTGAGACTGAAGAAAATTAAAGAAATAATAAAGGTTAGCATTATGCATTTCAAATGCCACCTACTTTATATTTTTCCAACATTTTACACATAACCCCACATTAAAATAAATAGATACACCTACACAAGCACTAACAAAGCTTTCCTTTTTAAATAGAAAAAAAAATTAAAGGCCTTGCCCAGATAGTATTGCATGCATCTAAAGCTATAGTCCCCAAATGGGCAACTGCAGAAGAAATTACTTAGGATGCAGAGTCTGAAAGCCAAAAAAAGAATCCCTCCCTCCAAACAGCACTACCCCCCAAATGTCACGCTGCCCACATCTGATTGTCCAGCAATGAGACTACCTCTCAGAACTCTTGCTGTTGTCTCTGAGAAAAATACGTGCACAAACAGGGCAGCTGCTTATCAACAGCTTGTTCTTTGCCGCATTTGTTTTCTTCTGCTATTATTAAAATAAGCATAAGACCTCTTTACTAAAACCTGAAAAGGGCTTTCAGATATCTGTAAGATCCACTCATTAAGGCCGCCCACATAACATGAAAATAATTACACAGTCATATTACTATTTTTGTTTAATATAAACCCTTCAGCATACATTGTCCCTCCTTCCCCTCAACTGAAGGTGCACAACAAGCTAAAGATTTTAGTAATATTAGAGGTGAAGTAGATTTAGGATTGCATTTGTGCTAATCACCTTAAAGGAAAGACAAACTAACAGCACAACAGGGAAAGTGACAATTCACCCCAAAACAAAGATCCAACTAAAACAAAAAACAATGCATTGCTATTGCTCTGTCCTCCAGTGGCTGAAAATAAAATTAGTCTCCACAATAACCTTTCAAGCAGACACATGGTTTCTCCTAAAGGCTTCAAACCAGAGAGCTTCCATTACAGGATATTAGAGTTGGGATAAATATTGTCTTCATAAAAGACTTCCTTATTTTCTTCCTTATACTTGATTTTCCATAATATTTATCTTGATATGGACCCTGCAACTAGGCACTCACTGCAGAATTACTTTTCTTTTTACAGTAATATCTTGTACTTGCAAAACCCTTCCCATTTATAAAATCTGGGCTTCTTATTGCAGGCATCCCCTGCCGATCAGAAAAAAACAAAGAAATTGTTGCTGAGGGGCAAGGGAATAATCCATGCACAGAGATTATGTTTTATGTGCTACTCTCCATTTAAGTTTTAAATAAATACAATAAAAGACCAAAATGTACTCACCTGTTTTGTTTATATCGAGCTCTGATAACTTTAAGGCTAGCTCACTAGAGTTCCCACCCGGAGAGGACACAAGTATGTCATGTAATGCATTTCTTCTACCTGTTCTTCCTGAAGCAATAAAGTCTGCATATGTAGATTCCACATCAGTCATTGCTAACAAATATCCACATAGCAGTACCTGGATGGGAGGAAAAAACCAAACAAACAACACTTAGACCACCAGAAAAAGAGATGACTTTATGGAATGGGGATAGAAGAACTGGAGGGTTCTCATTGTGGAGTAAATTTGCAGCAAAAGAAGCAGTAAGCAGCAAAAGAAGATGCCTTAGTCTCAAAATTTTGAGAAATTACAAAAGAAACAGAGTAGAAAGCAAAAAGGGTGTGTGGATTTTATGCAATTTGTATTTAACGGTACTTTAAACAACTTCATTTTTCATACTTCATAAAGTACTAGTGAGTACTTTATAAAAGCAATGACCTCAGCAACATAATTTCTTTATAGAGCTGTCTCTGCTTTTAATATTAGCTGGGAAGTAGGAGGTAGGTAGGGGGTGGAACAAAGTTCTTTTCTGCACAGAAAGCAGAGCGTAAGTAGTAGGAAAGTACAAATCGATAATGCTTTTGCAAGCAGAATACCGTGCTCATACACGAGCACAGCTATGTTTTGTGTATTTTCCTTTGTTAGTGTGACTACTTTTGGCATTATATATAGACCTCTTCAGATTCCGCTAATTTATTTTGGTGTTGCAGCTACATCAAAGCAAATGCATTACCATCAAGTTACTGAAATGAATGAAGACATGTTAACAGAGCAAGTAGAACAGCTACATGATAAAGCAGAGTTTGGAAAGCAGGGCTCTCTAAGGTAGATATAAATTCACAACTTCTTTTCATTAGAAAATCATTATTTCAAGTGGAGATGTGGGAGGGATAGGGGGATGGGGAGAGGAAGAGAAGGCACTTTGTCTTGCTGATCACACTGTTTTTACTGTAGTTCCATTTGTACTCATCCAAGGTTTCCTGCAAAAAGCTAGGCTACCATGCTTCAAATGTAGCTTCCCTTACATTGTAGCAGGGGAATCAGGAAAGCTTTCTCCAAAGGCAGCACTCCAAAGAAAAGAAGCATTAGGGAGCCACTACACAAACCCAGCACCCCCACCGTTGTAGGCTTCCTTCATTTCTAAGCATATTTCTGTGGGTTTGCCTACTGCAGAGAGAGGATGTGGCCATAAGGACATCGTTGCACAACTGCATACCATAAGAAGCTTTAGCTATTATTACTAAATTAGCTGAAACTTCCCATTTGCAAAGAGTGTACAAATATTTTTAATCAGTTCCTACTGTAGTTCCCGGACACTGAAGAAGCCCCTGAAGTAATCACAAACACTATCAGAAGGTTCAGCTTTCTTTCTTTAAGTAAAAAAAAACCCTTCATTTTTTAGAAATACTTTTTATTTTAAATATAGATACATAATAGACAACAGCCATCCCTTTCCCATCTTCAACTCTGAATAGCTTCACAAATCCTGTCCATTCTTCATCTTCATCCTAGTGCTCACCTCCCCGAAGAGGGTATACATATGATGTGTCTGAGAAGCCAAGAAAAGGGTTCTACACCATATTTAGTCTAAATATAACTATATCGAGTATAATTGCAAGACTGATTGACTTAAAAAGAAGTCCACTGCTACCAGGCTTTGGTGTCCCATGCCAAATGCCGAATGGCCGACAGGACATAATTTTACTCCTATGAACAACCAGTATGAAACAGGAAACTGCTTTACGAAAACCAACAACAACAAAATGAAAAACCCCCCAAAGCCAACCCACAAAACCTAACAACAAACACCTAGGGAATGGAAAGAGGCCAGCACTGACTGAAAGCCTGCCTGAGGCACCAAAAATAGCGTAGCATCTCTCAACTCTTTCATATGCATGAAAGCATGTGCACTTCTTCTTGAAACACTGCAAGAATATTGAAGCAAAGTAGACATCTACCATTTGTTCTTTGCCCAGGGTGTGGACACGGCAATGCCAAATATATCAACCGTGTAGTAACGAAGCATCTAACTTCCAAAGGTGAAGGGAAAACAGGGAGGACAGTTGTGATAAGGTCAGCAAACAGCACAAGTTTTCAGACTTATCTGACCTGTTCACTGAAGAGTATCGTTCAGCAAGATCAGAAAGAAGATATGAGATTTTAAGTGACACTTATATGAGTTATACTTGTTCATACCTGCTACCTCCTATTGCAACTGGCCTGTGGAAAAGGAAGTACAAAACCTGAAAGTAATCAATATACAGGCTCAGATTTTGTCATTAGTGCAGCACCAGTCCAAAGTCATCATAGCTATCATTCCTGCAAAGACATTAATTTCATTTCAGCGTAGAAAAAACACCACAGAGAAGAATATTCTTTTGCTACTTTAGAAGCTGCGTACCAGTACATCGGGAACAGAATAAGCAGAGAAGACCCTGACCGCACTGGAACAGGCTACAGGGCTGCAAGGCTGGCAAAACGAGCAGTGTTGTACTCCACGAGCATTTCCCTGGACTGTACAAACTGCACTCCACAGAGTACTCTTCCGTAAGATTATATTGTTCTTGAAACATTCCATAAAATATGGAGAGCACCATGGAAATCTCAAGCCTATTTAATTTTAGCTATGAAACAACCTATACAACCATAGGAAAATGTGTTGTGGAGAACTTTATTTTAAATGTTCATTTTCTGTAAGCTCAATATGGCATTACTGACAACATTCTGATCCAAGAAGAATGTTACCAAACACACATTTATTAACACTTCCAAGTTTTCCTGTCTGTGTCTTCTCCTAAATACCAAACATCATTCTGTTTCATATTGGCATTGAGACATTACTGCATAAAATGGAACTCCACTGACATCAGCTGAGGGCTTGCCTTCAAATGGATGGCTCAGTGCCCAGCAGTCTGTAGTTATCCACTGAACCCGTCATTAAGGAATTACCACTCAGACCAAAACCCCTTTTTTTCTTTCAGTCTCTGTGGAAGCTGAGGAATTTGCTAATAATTCTGTGAAATCTGAATTTCCTAACTAATTGCATTAACATATATTCCTGTGTTAAAGACTGTTACCACAGCCCCTCTAGTTCTACTACTCTTTTGTTAAGTTCCAAAACCAGTACTCTGCTACATGGTATTGAACTGAAACAAGGCAGCTTCCAACTGAACCAGCAAAGTAAAGAAAGCAGTTCTGTGAGTGCAAGGACTAACGAAACCTGTTGTTGCAGGACCGGAATCCTTGGTAAATGATAAGATACTGTCCCATCTGAAGCACCCCGCAACTGTGCTCTGTCTTTCCCCCCATGTAGAGTCACTTTGCCTGATAATGCATTAGAGTTTGCAATACAGCCCTGGGGATTTTCATATGGCATCTTTCCTTTCCTCAGCTTCTTGGTTTCACAAAACTTCTTGAAATGTGAGTATCTTAGACTTTGGTCTCTTTCCCCTTCCCACTCCTTCTTCCCGTAGAAAGTTGTGCTGAAAATTAGGTGAAAGCACTTAAGGAATTGTGGAGGATGAGAAAAGCGCATAGTTGCTATCTTGGACTTTAGCCAGTGTAACAAGACATCTTGATTATTAATTAATATTCTGGATAACATATACAGCTACGCCAGCAAAAGGCCTACTTCTATATCCTATTGCAAATGAAGAAGTTTTACAGGTAAGCATCACATTGAATAGAATTAGTATCCAGAGAATGCAGAAGGATAAAAGGGTGACAAGTACAGTATTATGTAGTAGGTTCAGAAAGAATCAGTATTTGTGTTTTCAGAAAGTTCACAGAATACTCCTTGATCTCCACAATCCAATTTTTGTGTTAAAATTTTCCCTTTCCATACTATATGTAACAAATTTTAACCCCAAAGTTTATGAAGGTAACAGTCAAATTTCTACAACTGTTTTCCTTTTTCTACATACTTCAGTTTTATTGAAAGAACTCTCAAAACAAACTCCCTAAAAGTTAGTGATGGTTTCACAACTGAAATCTCAATTTGACTGCATTCCATAATCATTCAGAGAAACCACGTGTTACACAGAGTCATTGTTCTCAAGAGTCTGGACATGAAAGCACAGAAATTATGTGGCATACCAGCATGAATTTAAAATCAAGTGTCTATACAGCTTATGGGCTAGAAGTACCTAAGGTTGTTGAATTTAGCCTGTTTAAGGGACTAGCTACCTAAAAGAAGCCCAAACACATTTCAAGTACATTCACTAATTTGTATTTATTATTATTTTAAAAGGAAGACAGAATCAGAACTGGCACTTGATGCACGGCTTGTCTATGGGATTTGGCCTATGTTGCCGACTAGCAAGAAGTGCTGCCATTTTCTTGGCAAACTTGTAGTGTAAGACTAAGGTACGATCCTTCAACGTTTACTCCTCCTCTTAATCCATATATGCTTAATGATGGCATTGAATAAGGGATTTTCAAATAAAACTCTCCCAGGCTTTGGTTGCTAAATGATGTATCACGATCAGCATGTTATTTAAATGTAATTATCTATATTCAGCTTTCATAAGAGAACAAAAAAAAAGAAAAGAGAGAGAACTTGTCATTTAATAGCATGTCTGTTTTAGATAAGGTATATCTATGCTTTTAAAATAAAATTTTGTTCCAAATCTAGCCTTAGCATAGAGACAAAGGTCTTTCCATTGAGGAGACAGCTCTGTTCCACAGCAACCTGCACCTAGATTCCCTCCTCATGCATGGTCTGCTATGTTGAAAGCAGAAACAGAGGAACAATTTAAAAAAAGATATTATGCAAGAGATATCTGTTGTGCTATACAATAGTGTTGCTTTTGCATAGACACTGATGAGCAAGAAAATAGCATTAACTCTTGAAAGCCAATTAAAGGAAATAGAAATGTCCATGCCAGCTAGCGAACTGGACAGTATTTTTATCTGCACTTTGAAAATCCCTTATGTAGTTTTTGCCTGTCTGATGTTTCTGAAGTTACCACATCTATAAAACAGTAATGTAAAACAGGTCACTTATCTTTGTGACAGTTAACACATTTTTATTGAGAACATAAGTCTATATAGTACTCCTAGTACTAATAAGATCGTAATGGAAATTAGTGGGCAATTCAACTGGTTAAATAATGAAACAGAACAAAGAAAATAACCACCTGAGTTGGTTATTTTTTAAACAGAAAAGTTTTAAAAAATGTTTTAAATCTGCATAAAAAAGCCCCAGGAAGTTGGATATCCTTCAGCTTATAACTTACACAAAGAGATCATTCCCTAAAACAGTTAATACGTTTTCCTTCTACATGATTTCTTTTGCCTGAAGAGATCTAGAGAACTAAAAGCTAAATACTTAAATTTTTACTATGTCCTTGCTCAGGCAAATTTCATTATACCCATGACCATAAGGACTTGATCTCTCATCTATCACTTAATTTCAGTACATAAACTCATTTTAATCATTCACTATTCCATAAAAATGGGCAGTGGAATAACAGCAGCAAATAAAAAAAAACCCCAAATGCAATAAAGGAAGCAATACTACAGAGAGCTTGGTTCTTTGGAAAGCTGTAGTATGGAAGTTGTCATTCCCACAGACAACTATAGAGGTTACTGGAAGTAATTATAAAGAATAGTGTTTTCATAGTTTGAAATTAACACCCTATGCAGGAAACAAATCACATTTAAGTATCCACCTGCTGACTCTATGCTATGGAATGGAAGAGGGTGAGCACCATCTGCCATCACTAGGCAGTACTCAGCCTACAGAATACTGAATGGCAAACATGTTTGAGAAAAGAGGCATCTATAGCTGTGTGACTTTCTTTCTTGCAGTTGGTGAATGGACCTCTTCACTTTTGAAGGGAGGAGGGTGCTAAGACACCACCTTTCCAGGTGCTCTGATACTACCTATGAACAACTAAATCCATTGCTGTAGCATCTCATAACCATAAAGATGGCTAGTGGCCTCAAGTAAATGGGGGCTGTCAAGCTCCCCACGTGATACGTATCTAGCAGTCCCGCTGAGCATTCTCAAATCCATCTGAGCTGTAGGAAGCTGATGTTACAGGGTTCTGGGAGGATAAGGGCAGGTATGCAGAACTGCAGTTTGTTTAGAAGTGGTGTGGTGCTCCAAACAAAGAAGCAGGGTTACCATAATACTGAACAAATACAATGTTTTGTTGAAAAGGAATGGTTTCAGCCTTTGGGGAAAGCCTGTTCACTGTGGGCTCTCTGTGGCAACCCAGCAGCACTCCTTTATGAACAGGGAGATGACAGGAGAGGCAAGCCCATGGAAGAGTACGAAGACACAAATTACAACTTCTCAACAGGAAAAAGCAGCTCTTCTTCAATTGCCAGATTACTGGAAAAGCCCAGTCTACTGAGGACTCACAATAGACTGGCAGCTTGGAAATGCCTTGAGCAAAAAAGAAAAGGCTTTCTGGAGAAATATAGAGTAGATCCTGCTTTGCATCAGCATGTTTACAAGAGGGGAGGGGGGGAAGTCATGTGGACTTTTCTCATGAAGCATCTCCCTACCTCTCTAGCCTTGCCTTTTAATTCAGGATTCATGCTATAAGCAAGCTTGTTCGCTCAGACACTTCCGTCAGCAAGTGCCAGCCTGTGCAGCTGGTGCTTTAAAGGTATCGATCAACACAGTTCTCATCAGAAAACATAGCTGAGCCTCTGATGTCTGTTCTCTAGAGTACTTGTCATAAGCACTGTTGTGACTGTTTCTGTAACAACCACATCTCCTCTCTCCACTGCTACATACAACAGCATGTATATGGCTTTCTGAGGGGAAAAAAAATACAAAACACTGTGCAGTCATAATCAGTAGTCTGCAAAAGTTTTGGGCCCAACTGCTCTGAGCCACCATAATCCTTATGGACAACTTTCAGCTGGGGGAAAAAAAAAACAAAAAACAAACCAAACCACGTTTAGCCAACTTTTAACTGAAAGTCTGATAGCAAAATAGTTCTGTGAATTACTTGCAGACCAGTATGAGCCTTCTAAACAATCAGTGGTACAGAAGTGACAGTCTGGAAGCCACTCAGATAAAATGTTTTCTACCAGACATTTCCAATTTTTGGCAGAAGCTTAATGCTATGGAAGGGGCTAAGAATAAGATTCACTGGACTAATTTTAACACATATGTAGCAGGTACATGTATGAGGTGATTCATCTGATCCATAGTAAGCATCTGTTTTAGAATGAAAGCAAGTAGCACCTATCTCTTTCTACTGAATAGAAAAAAAAAAAAGTCTAGAAGGTGAGCAGAGAACTTTATTATACACGCATTAAGTTAGATGACATTAATCCTACTCTAGATGACATTAAAGGATTCTGGTCCATCGACTTTTCAAATTCAGCATATATAAAATGTTTATCCACATAAGATCTATTCCCTTCGATATCTTTTTTGTTTTTGCAGATATACATCTTGCCAGATATTACTTTACCAGTACTAATGCTTTTGAGCTCAAAGCAATAAAAGACGTAATTTTCATTAAAAAGCAAGAACAAGAAATGGCACATGGGCATTTTGCAGTACATTGTCATGTACTTTTCCAGTTACATTAAGAAATAACTCCATGACACAAGGCAGCCTCCATTCATTTATAAGGGCTGAAATATTCAGCTGAAATACAGATTTGAACAGCTAAACATCCCAAAGTAATGTCTTAGACCTGCTGCAATTCCTAACAGTGAACTATGAAAGTAACACGAAGATTCCAGATCTTTAGTTAAAAGCCAAGAAACACAGACAACCTCTTCCATACTAATACATGCCCAAGCTGATAAAACACATAGCTTTGTTATGCTAAGGTAAGAACTTGCTGTGAGCCTTGCTTTTCACTGTTTTAAAATGTCAGGAAATGTTATGGTTAGCAAGAAAGTTTTCGCTAGCAGTGCCAAGACTTAGCTATGCGTGTGCTGCGCTGGCTAGGGGAAATAAGATGGAATTACAAAACCACAATATGGGTGTGAAGAATCAGATTTCAGGTAGGGAGGCACCATCCAAAAGTGTCCTCTGTCTGGAGGACAAGATCAGGAAGAAAAAAAGCAGATGGAGATGGGGAGGAAGCCGCAGTTGCCTTAGAGAACTAAGAGTTCAGGTAGAGAAACAAGTTAAGCCTATACAATCAGAAAGGCAGCTTTCACTGTGGTGGGCCCTTCCAGCTGCTCTACCAAGAGGTACCCCTGGGCTAACCTGACTCAAAGACTTCATACATGGCCATTGACTTCAATAAGGAGTTTGGCTCACTGAAGAGATCTTTTATGGGGCAGTCCCAGACATCTTACAATGGAAAGATAACCTGGTCAGGTGCTTAACAATATTTCATACTTATTTTTTGTATGGCATCTTTGTTATTTACTACTCACTAAAAAGCCTTCTTTTAACTTTGTGGAGCCTATTTACTAAGAAAGCAGGTATCACTTTCATCATCCTGCAGGATTCCATCTTAAACATTCTAATTTTCCATCCTTGGAACACAGAGTAGTTCCACCACTTACTGCTGAACCAAGATCTAATGCAATCATGGTGCATGCTTTTTTTCCAGGCAATGCTCCTATCATTACAATTCCCATTTTCCTCTGAAATTGCAATGCATGAGATTGTCTTAGAAGACCTTCTAATCTCACTGCAAGAAGTTTGGCTTAACAGAGTTATCCTTCCTATTACATTGCTCCCATTCCCAAGTTAGAGTTTGCATTTTGTCATGTTCCGCATTCTGACAATTTGATTGATATGTTTACAGCATCTACAACAGCAGTTTGTAGGTAACAAAAGCACTTCAAAGGGAAAGCATGCAGTTAGAACAGCAAAAAAAAAAGCCTAGATAAGAGTACCATGACAGCATTTAAAACTTAGGTTATATATTATCCTGTGTGGACAGGTGGATGCACAAGCATTTTCGTAAGGTTTCTTCCAGACCTGTTTGCTAGGATTCTTCAATGTTTCCATGTGTAGTCTAGCTATCAAGTATTCAGAATATCTAAAATGCTCTACAGCTTAGCTATTCTTAAACTATTCCTTCTTAATTAAAAACCAACTGTCCCTCTCAAAGACACTTTCCTCAAATCCTTAAGACATTGTAAGCTACTAGACAGATGCAACATTTTATCTTTTCCGCAGTTTCTGGTGGAATAGCTTCTGCCTGCATGTGACTATCTTTTAAAACCATGCAGTCATGACTCATCGTGAAAGTATGCGTTGCTGCATCCCAAACAGAAGAGCTTGAGCTCATTACTGTTTCTTCTTTTGCAGTGGCAAAAACAGTACTGGAAGGAAGGGATTTGCCTGTTTTGATAGCAAGATCATCCACAACTGTATGTTACCAAATATTAAATATTGGTTCCTATGTTCGCTTTTAATCAAATCAATTACCTCTTGCAAAAATAAAGCTGCTGTAGTGTAATATGCATCTTTTAAGATCTCACATTTCACATGCAAGCCTGGAATTTGCCCAGAATACACCCAATGACACCATACTTTTCAGTATTTGCAAAGATAAATACCACTGGGCCAGCCTGAAGACCTGTGAACATGAGACAAGCAGCTTTTTAATAATGTAAGTATTTGAACCTCTTTGTGCCACAATACATTAACCATTATTTCATTCATGATATGTCTGCTCAACTTTTTGGCTTTTCAATAAAAAAATAACTTTTCCATGCTAATTTTTTCCTATGGCAGGCATTTAACATCTAGTTTACATTTTAATTCATTTTCCCAGCCACCAGATATTAGCTTTTAATTACTATCTAGAAGCTACAAAAAATTACTAATTTGGCTGATGGCATTTCAGTTTTTGCCACTTTAAAGCAGTTCAATTTATTATACTTCATAATTAATTCACATTTTGTATTGTGTATCATTTCACTTCAGTTTCTCTTAGTCTCACCCTTACATTTTTCAAGGTTTCTATCATTTTTGCATTCTGTTCCCATGTGTATGCTGACTACTTTGGAGTCTAAGGACTGCCTGGCTCTGTTGCTATGCAACTGCATAGCCTACTTAGGGCTTCCTGAAATAATTGTCTCAAATGTCCTTTTTTTAGACTTGTTTCTAGCAGGAATACTTTACTGTCTTTTTCTAATAGACCACCAATATTATTACTAGAATATTAGACAGTGGCCACTTAGGAAGTTTTGGTAGCTACCTAAAATGACAAAAAAAAATAATGTTACTGCTTGCAAAATTCAGGCATAAGCACAGGGAGGTAAATATCTCAAAATATTGCTATATGTTTGCTAGATGTTCTTTAGATATATGACAGCCATATATTTATAAAGAAAAAAAAACAAAAAACCCAACCTGTTCTTTGTTCTACTCTGTTTCATTCAAGGGGAAAAGCAGTTTTCTATTTAATGTAGAATATGCCACCAGTTAGGAAAAAACTCAGTTGTTTCTATGGAGAGCTGTGTGTCAGTCCAGAATTGAGGTAAAGAGGGATGTTCCCTAGACCCAGAGGAAATAGGAAGAAGGTTTAACTTAAGGCCCATGCAGAGGCAAGTCAACCTGCAGTCTTCTAAGAAGAGGGGGAGGAGAGTGGCAATTTCATACTGTTTGCAAAATCCCAGGTTGTAAATATGACTTTTTCTTAAACAGAGTAGACTGTGGTAGGCACAGGAATGGGCTTCTCAAGAACAAGCATAGTAGACAAGCCATCCAAAAATATGATTCAGCAAGGTTTAGTGACTGTGACTCCCAGAGTGATGTATTTCAAGTCTCTGTCCTTTAAAACCACATTAAAAAGTACAGCTTAAGACTCAAATCCACATCAATACTGTTTTGAAAACAAAAAAGTCAAGACTCAAAAGAGCAGCATTTGGAAGATCTCCTTTATGGTAAACGAACAGTCTGAAACCTGAAAATGATGTGTGATCAGCTGGAGGAGAGAAAAGCATTAATAAAGAAATCTTTTATAATGAGGAAATCCTTTCATAATGTTCAGTTTGCATTTTACACTTTGCAGCATTTATGGGCATTTAAAAGACAGGTCAAATAATGTCTAACATATAAAGACAAAAGAAAGGCCTCACGTTTGCCATGACAAGTTTGAAAATTGGAACCTTACTGACTTCTTTTACATGTCCATGTCTAAAAAAGAATCTAATTAAGAAAAGAGGACAAAAGCAAACAAACAACAACCCTTCTTCCTGAATAATCTTTTGTGCCTAGGATCATTTTGGACAACTGGGATTGAAAAATCTGCATTTTAGAGAGCTGTCCTTAAGAAGGCTGACAAGTTTCCATGTGCTGGTACCAGATGGAAACTAAAAACAAGCTTGCATATACTAATATTTAATTAGCAATTGTGCTGCATTACACAATCTGTCCATGATACTCATATTTAAGATGCATTTCTAGATGAAAATCCAAGTATCCTGACAGATACGATACCCAAAAGCACTTGAGGAAGATAAAGGCTCTGCAAGCCAGAGCTGCTTCATACCAGTGCTAGTTGCGGCTTGAATCCAAGGGTCAAATACTGCTTTTGTCTCAGATTTCAGGCCAAACTAAAGCTCAGATACTTAATTCTTACCCCTCTAATGTCTCTATTCTTCACCTAAAAGAAGAGAGAGCCAAATAGAGGAAGATAACTGGGTGGACAACTTGCAGGAGGCAGTAGTGGAAGCATATAAACAAAGTAGAATTTCCTTGACTCTCACAGCTCATTGATTTCAGCCAACCATAACAAATCACTCAATCACTTGGAGAGATGGCCTATTAAAAAAAATCATAGACATTTTACACTTATGCCAAGAAAAAATATCCAACCAAACTAACATCTTTTCTGCAGCTCAATCTCTTAATTCTAGGTTGCAAATCTCACAGCAGTTGCTGAGTACTAAGAAATGTTAGAAGAGCCTAAGAAGAATCTGAATATGCAGTTCTTCCTACACCTGTAAAACCAACAAAATGCAATGAAGTACAAGCCATATTTTCTGGGTATGAGCATAAACACACAGGTACGAGCAGAAACAGAAGTTACAGAAACCCCTACTACTGTACAAAGTTCCTGAGAGTAAATCATGTTGTCAGACTACAGGAATACTTCCATATTTGACTTGAATAGTTTACCTGACCCTTCAGAGGTGAACCAAAGCACAGAATCCCTCTTTTTTTTTTTCCTATCTGCTGGTGTATTGTGGATAATGAAAGGAAATACCGGCTGTCCGCTTACAGTAAGAATGCATATGTGGGCAGAATATTTCCTAACACTTCCAATTCCAAAATCCTGGCAAAGGGAAAAACCTCTCCAGAGTAGGAATCACCCCCAGATGTGAATTTCTGGATGCTATTATTTACATAAAAGGCCAAGCAGCAGGTATAACCTCGAAGAGGAAGAAGACAACTATATAAAAGATGTTGCTCTAAAACTAAAGGAAAAGAAAAACACACCTCCATCTGACAGTCGTTTCAGAAGTGCCTTGTTCAAGTAGAAACTAAACTTTAGAAATAGAGTAAAGGAGTTAAGGAATTGAAAACCTGTGAAAAGACATATAGGCAAACCATGGTAAGAAAGTGCATAAAAATAAACCCAAGTAGACTCTAAGACTGAGCAGGAAGAAAACAATCAACATTAAGTGCCTCCTGGTAAAGAAAGGAAAGAAACCTCCTTTGTAACTGTTCTGTTATTCCTCCTAGCAAAAAATCTTGGAATGCCAACAGGTTTAAGCTTCTACCCCATCCCACCTAAAACTGTCCACCTTTGGACCTAGAGGAACATGGGAAGGACCATAAAACCAGAGAAAATCAGTAGAAGGGGAGGTTTCCTATACAACAGTTTTCATGTTCAGGGTCAGGGAACTTTGAAAACTACCTCAGCCACCCATGAAGCATGCCTAGATATACCTGCCAAGGAGGGTACCGTTAAATATTCATGACACCCGCGTAACTAGAGTTTGTGAGTTTAGCAGATGTTCTATAAGCTGTATAAGAACTGCCTAATACTCTAAATGTTTACCTATTTCAGAAAAATCTTTTGGTACCTAAAGTAATTAGGTGTTATTCTTTAAAGAACGGTGGTATGCTGACCTTGGCTGGCTGTCAGATGCCCATCCAGCTGCTCTCTCACTCTCCCTCAACAGGACAGGAGGATAGATGACGTACGATAGAAGAGCCAGTGGGTTTGAGATAAAGACAGGGAGATCCATTAACACCAACGGCAAAACAGACTTGACTTGGGGAAAATAAATTTTCTAATTAAATCTGGCTAGCAAGAAACAAAGACAAGTTAAAATACCTTTGCTCCACCCCCACCTTTTTGCCAGGCTCAGCTTCACTCATTCAGTTCATGACAGCTCTACCTGCTCCCCACTACTCAGCAGCCCAGGGGGATGGGGAACAGGAGGGTGCAGTCAGGTCAGTCCATAACAGCTCCTCTCTGCTGCTCCTTCCTCCTCACAATTTTCCACTGCTCCAGCACTGGTCCTTCCCATGGGCTCTTCCCAGAGCCTTCAGCACTGGTCCTTCCCATGGACTCTTCCCAGAGCCTCCAGCATGGGTTCCCCCTGAAAGCTGCAGTTCTTTAAGGAAACATCAGGCAGCTCCAGTGTGGCACATACAGACCTGCTCCATTGTGGACTCCTCCTCAGGCTGCAGGGGAATCTCTGCTCCAGTGCCTGGAGCACCACCTTCTCTCCTTCCTCCTCCTTCAACCTTTGTGTTCTCTCTGCTGTTTCTCACTCTTTTTGTTTACTCCTCTATCTGTTTGATGGTTGTTTTTTTCCCCTTTCTTAAACAGGCTTTCCCAGAGGCACCTATCCTGGCTGAGGGGCTCAGCTGTGTCCTGCTGGGGGTTGGCTGGAGCTGGCTGAACCTGGCTATGCCCAGCATGGGGAAACCACCTCACAGCCAACACCTGGGCACCAACACCCAGTATACCCACCAATAACATTCCTATTCATCACAAGACACTAAGTGGATACAATGGCCACGAGAAGCATTTACTATGTTTTCCAATGTCTTCCTCAAACTTCACTAGTTGCAGGGACTGCCCTTCCATCACTTTTCACTTAAGACTGGGAAATCAGAGGCATGTGATGATCTCATCCATGACATGTTCCTGATATCTCACAGTTGACATGAGGCAGTTTCTTTCCAAGCAAAGGCTGTGGCAAGTATGTTAATACCATGAGAGACAGATAATAAGGCACTATTCTCTACTTGCCAGTCTTTATCATCATAAACCAAGAAAATCCCAGTGCTCTCAAAGATCATGATGACTGCAGCCAGACTTTTATTGACACCAGAAGCAACGTGTTTTTCCCCAAGACTGAAGCCCTTGTTTTACATGAGAAGGGACAAGGAATCTTTTCTCTGTTATTTTAAATAACTTAAACATGAGATTAACTTTGACATTTTTAGGTTTCTGTACCAAGAAAACTAGAGGAGGAATATATACCAGCTTTTCAAACCTATAGCCTACTTCTAAGACAACATTCACTATAGAAACAAAATCATTACTTTTTTCAAGATCACATCACATTATTCAGTTGAATCGATGCCTCTCAGAAGAGCAACGAGTGCCAAGGATGTAAGGATGTTGCAAGAGGTGATGTTTGTTTCTGGGTTTACTCTAAGCAACAATTAGCTTGTTTAAAAGGTAAATACTCCAGAAGAACAATAGACAAAAGATACTTGCCCCTATGCAAGTAACATGCCAAGTTGGGGTGAATGAGCACAGCATGTAGAGACTTCTTTTCACTTTCAGGTGACCAACATGAAATACTACAAAGGACCTCAAGCTTTAGAAATTAGTAAGAAATAACCTTTTTTAAAAGTATCTTGAAATAAGTAATGCAATAAACTAGCAAAACCAAGCCTCTTACCACTTCTGAAAATCTGACATTACGACGTTAAAATACAGTACACTATGCATGAAATCTGAAGATATAGTGCAAACTTCCAAGACTTGAAGTTGATGAAAAAACACTTTGATTTCAGCTAAGTCAAAAATTCACCCATACTGTAAAAAAAACTAAAGGAAGAAAGGAGTGTGGGGTGGGAGAAGGCTGAGATTTTTCTTTCTAGTACCGAGCAATTGATGCCCACATTTTCTAAGATGACTGTTTACACTGGATTAAAAGCTTCCCTGAACATGTGCTTCCCAGGCAACCTTTAGGTAAGTAAATTTGACTTTTAGTGCAATGTCTTTGATATTTACCATCCCAACCACCAAAAATGATCTTTTGTACCCTTCCCTTGAACAAACTTTTCCATTACTACTACATACCTTGTACAGCCTCCTCGTGATCTTATAGAAACAGCAATAGTATTTTCAAGCCAGTATTTGCGTAACATAATATTCCATATTTGTTTTCATCATAGACTCCAATGAAATCAAAGCTGAACTCAAAATGGACAGACAAGATATATATTCATTTCACAAAAGATTTTCAGCACAGTTTGAGTGAATAAACACTCAGATCACTGAGATCTTACCTATACTCTGCTCAGCCTCAGTGTCTTTCTGTTTTAAATCTTCCTTTCAAAAATGTTCCTCATCCCCCTAAGTAATTCACTTGTTAACCATCTGTCAGGAATATCTTTAAGCATGACTTCCAGAATCAAGCAGTACTTTTCCCCTGCTGTACTTTGCCACTTTTCTTGCTCAACCATCTACAGGGACTAATCCAATATTAGTATTCAAATATTAACAAAATCAATCAAATTTAATTTTTTTAATTATTAAATATAAAAATTTTTAAAAGTTTAAGCATTCGAAATACTGAAAGGAAAAAAAAATCAAGAATCTGGAAGGCTGATTGAAACAGAAAACTGTTTCCCCAGAGCTGACCTTTGGATGAAGACTTACACATTCTGGGCACTTCACTTCTGTGTGAAGTGCTGCTGAGTCCCCGTGTCTTGACATGTTACAGAATCACAGAATCGTTATGTTTGGAAAGGACCTCCAGGGTCATCAAGTCCAACCTTTCTCCTAGCATCTCTCTAACCACTACACCATATCCTCAAGC